>MU708711.1:10885-49837 GCA_026770625.1 Nicotiana glauca | reverse complement strand
CCCCCCCCCCGCCCTGTCAGAGTCGACTTCGCTTCTCGGGGTGTTGTTATCGACCCTCTATGTTGTTTGGTTTGCGGGAGCTCCAGGAGGAATTGGACCTCGTCCATTCGCATTATTGGAAGCACCCGACAACGAATACCTCAACTCTATCATGGCTTGATCCTATCGTGAGAGGTAGCCCATGCCTTTTTGTTGCTCCCTCGAGATCCGTACTATTTCAGCGACGTGCTCTTCTTCAACATCATCAAGAGGTTCCTCTCGAACATGTCGTGGATATTTCCCGCCATGGACCAGCGTGGCCGTATCACCCTCGTTGCGGGTATCACTAATCAAATCTTCCTGTTGATGCTGATTTCCTTGGGCCTCAATGTTGTGTGCGATGTTAACATCGTTATTTGCCATTTTCTATGATTTTTACTAAGAGCAAAGAATCAAACAAGTTAGTAATAGATGCAAGGATCAACTCAATTACATAACTTTCTAGGACCCACGGTGGGCGCCGAACTATTTTTATAAAATGGTTCAGTTGAATTTATACCAGGTTTATAATCAAGTGAATTGATTTGATCCCAAAAAAAATAAGAATGTAAGATCTAGCGTTGAAATTAAGGTAAGACAACTGAAATCATGTTTCGGGAGCTCTCCCGGAGGCAAATCAATAAACACCGTCTCGTCGGAAAAAGAAGAAGGTGGAACACTTGGATCGAGTTATATGTAGGGGTGTTCATAAAAACTGAAAAATCGAACCAAACTGAAAACCAAACCAAACCGATCAAAAAAAAATGATACTTTTTGGTTTAGCTTGGTTTTGGTTTTGAATTTAAAAAACTGATCAAATTTGGTTTAGTTTTGATTTTAATAAGAAAAAAATCGAACAAAACCGACTATAGGAGTAGCTATTTCAAATTTATTATTACACTTATATATATTTATATTGTTATACAAAATTTCAAAAAATTTATGGTAAATGCTAATAGTTTATACTTTTATAATATAGTTCTTTACCTTTACATTCTAGTTTGATTGGTAGTTTTCTTTTGTTTACTGTAAGAATCCATTTTGTGTTAAAATAACATATTTTTAATTGAGTCCTTAAATTATTCATCACTATTTGATTTAATTATCATCAATATATTTTGGTAAATAATAGATTTCTCAAAGGGCAATTGATTTGATAGTGTTACGTTGAAAATGTGATCGCCGGAATATATGTTTGGTAGTGTATGTCTTATATTTAAGAAAAAACCAATAAATAACAAAAAAAAAATGAAAAACCGACATAAATCGAATCTAGAAAAATCGACTTAATTGGTTTGGTTTGGTTCTAATATTTAAAAAACCAACTTACTTGTTTTGGTTTAGTTCTAATATTTAAAAAACTAACTTACTTAATTTGGTTTCTTTCTAAGAAAAAATCAATTCAAACCAAACCACAAACACTCCTAAATTTATATGGTTTAATGAAAAATGAAGGGTACAATGTTGGAGTACGGAAATTAAGGTGTGTGTGGACTGTGGAGCATCTTAATTAGCATGAAAAGTAAGAGGGGGTGTAATGTACACACGTACCATTTAGTACGATTACAGCTAATATATGTTCTTTTGGAGATGTTGACCCCTAAAGGCACAAAGCAGAAGACAAGAAGCCAAATGCATGTGACATAGATCGATGGCACAGCCAAATCGTCCCCATTAATACCTGGCCCATAATAAACATTATATTTATTTGTCATATTGGTTCGACTTTTATCAAATCACATCAAATCAACTATATAATTTGGATTAGTTTTATTTTTTTTTATTTTTTCGAATTCTTTTGCTACTTGATATTATTTCAATTTTACTTTGTTAAAGTTATAGATAAATGTTTGATAAAAGAATATATTTTTAGTCAAAATTGAAAAAACTAACAACATCTATTAAAATATTCTTATGGGAAAAATTATTTTAGTAAACATTATACTTATTTTCTTAGTCGTATAATACTAATTTTTTGTTAACATACACTTTCAAGGTCAGTCGCTCGTGCTCGAGTTCACTCGTGAAAGGAAGGTTCTTCAAATTCGAAAAAGATATAAGAATTTAACAGATTTTGACATACGAACATGGAAGAACAAAGAGATTACGCATTTTAATTAACACTTGATAAGAAAGTGATGATACATCCTATTATTTAAAGTAAATAAAAATGGATGTACTTCATAGTTTTATTAAATATTACATCCCATGAGAGGCTCCCAAATATTTCTAGATATTTTTTTTTAAAAATTCTATAAGTCTTAAAAGTATATATATAAATTATGTTTTTTTATGTTGGTTTCATTTGGATTTTTTGACTCAATACCATATTAAATTAAACCAAATCTAATCGGTACTTTTAATAAGTTTGGTTTGCCTTTTCGGATAGGTACGATTTTCCGACTCGATTTGAAACACCCGTTATTATTACTAATAATAATAAACAAAAATAAGTTAGTTTAAACGTCACATTTAAATTCAAATTTGAATACCTTAATTTTTGAAAATTGTAAAGGTCAATAGGGATTCTGTCATAATTTTGGAGCATTTAAAAGTGAAAAGAGCGCCATATAAATCGAAAAAGAGACAATACACACTCATGTATGCTTGTATTATTGGAGAGTCAGACAATTTCTAATGCTTAATTTCCATCCATACATTCCTTGATTCACTTTTCTTTGATGGTAGTATGTGCTGAGTAACAATTGGTACAACTACTCATTGTGGATGCTAAAAAATTCGACAACCATTAGAACTGACACTAGCAGCTAATTAAGGTGGATTAATGGTTGGACGATCGACAATGTGTGGGATTACAAGTTATTAGACATTACTTAGCCAACAATAGCGTGGTCAAATTGAGTGAGTATATAAATGGATGTTGCAATTATTACACAGAGTATTATTTTGTCATGTGATGACATATAAATATATACTAAGCAAAAATATCATCATTTTCTGTGTATTAACAAATTACTATAGCTAACACTACCCAATTATAATGGATGGAAGAATTTGTTTACTAGTAATCGAATAGAACAAAAACCTCTCATTTGTTCCTCTTCTATTAGGGGCAAATTTAAGCTCGTTTGGGCCTTGGTCGTGGATGGTACACCGTGTCTCACTTCTAAATATTGTTGCATTAGGTTGATCATGGACTGGACCCAATTTAATCGCTGCTTCGGCCTTCAGTAACCAAAGTTGATTGGTCTTACATACAGAAAAATCATGTCACAAATTGGGATATTATTGTTCGGTTTTATGTGTTTAATTATATTAAATACTTAAAAGACGGTGAATGGAAAATGGAGGGAAATAAAATTTTTGAGTGAAATTTTAAGTTTCCCCCCTTGGCAAAGGGACATTGTCCCGTATTGGAAGAGGAAAAGGTTTTTGATGGGTATATAAGCAATTGTTCTTCTTCTAACTCATAAAGAGTTGAGAAGAAGGCAAGCGCGTCGTCGTCATCGTCGCTCGGCTCGGCTTCGGCTTTAGTCAAATGATCGATTGATTAATTTTTGGACCAAATTTATTTGTTAATAGTAAAATATTAACAGAAATGTTATTAAATATTTGTTTTAATAACAGAATATTAATATTAAAATAACTATTAATATTAAATCCAATTCAGTTATCCAAATTTCAGTTTTCTATTTTTGTAACAGAAAATCAACTACCCTTCAATTTTTCCTCTTTATTGTTGAGTAAATAGCCATTTATTAAGGCCTTATGCTGTGGCCGTTTTGCATAAACATCCATTCTGAAGAGTTGCATCTCTTCATATTCCAGCCCAACTTTGCCTATAAATATAACACTATTATGCTCAGAATTTCCATACGATTTTCTGAGTTTCTCCTTCTTCTTCTGCATACTTTTAACATCAAACAAAGCAACAGTAAGTGTGATTTGCTATCGAACTTTGTGTTCGCTGAAACACTGGGGTTTGAAATACTACTACACCAGTGCGTAATTCGACCTATCTTGGGAGGAAATAATCCATAACCTTGGGTACTATGAGGGGATTAAATTCCTTAAGGAAACACTGTGAATTCAGTGGGCTCGAATTGGTTTTTGTTATTTCGTTTACATTTCTGTTTATGTTCATTTATATTTTCTAGAATTATTTTATAAATACAGATTACTAATAAGCTTAAGGAATTTAATATATTTTCTGTATTTGTACTTACTGTTTCTGGAGAGTAAAACCTGTGTGGTTTTGTACTCTATTAAAATCTACGTGATTTTAATGTTTGTGTCATTCTTTACAGAAATGACTAGTGATAATGTGAACCAAGCTTTTCCAATGGTGACTGCCAATGCTTCAACAAGCCGAAAGACACTGACAGTATTGGCACCGGCGGAGAAACCGAAAAAATTTTCGGGATTAATTTCAAGCGTTGGTAGCAAAAGATATTCTTCTACTTGGCTATTCTAAGTCTCTAGAAGTTCATCAAGGAAGATGTTCCTGTGCTGTCCGATGAAACTCCAGAAACTGAATGCTTTCTCGTGATTGATGCGTGGAAGCATTCGGATTTTTTGAGCAAGAATTATATTCTAAGCGGGCTAGAGAATGCTTTGTATAATGTCTACAGTGGCGTGGAAACGTCAAAGGAACTGTGGACTGTGCTTGAAAAGAAATATAAAACCGAAGATGTTGGGTTGAAAAAGTTCGTTGCTGTAAATTTTTGGACTACAAAATGGTAGATAGCAAGTCTGTTATTACCCAAGTCCAGGAATTACAAGTGATTATTCAAGATATCCTTGCTGAAGGTATATATCAAATTAATATAGATGTTGAAAGTAGTAATCTTAGTATTTTTACTAGTAGAAATTTCATTGAAGGTTTTGTCATCAATGAAGCATTTTAAGTAACAACGATGATTGAGAAGTTGCCTCTTTTGTGGAAAGACTTCAAAAACTACTTAAAACACAAACGCAAGGAGATGTCTCTTGAATATCTCATTGTTCGGTTGAAAATCGAAGAGGACAACAAAGCTGCGGAAAAGAGAGGCCGTGGAAACTCAACAATAATGGGAGCAAATATTGTTGAAGAGAACAAAAAGAGGAAAAAGGCTTCTGGACCAAAATACAACCCAAGCAAAAAACGGTTCAGTGGAAACTGCTACAACTATGAAAAAACCGGACATAAATCTACGGAGTGTCGTGCTCCAAAGAAAGACAAGAAGAAAGGTCAAGCAAACATGGTTGAAAAGCATGATGATATTGATGACTTATGTGCCATACTTTCCGAATGCAACTTGGTGGGAAATCCTAAAGAGTGGTGGATTGATTCTGGAGCCACTTGCCATGTTTGTGTTGTTAGAGAAGCTTTTGCTACTTATGCTCTCATTGGATCCGATGAGACGATTTCAGTGGAAAATGCTGCAAAGGCTAAGATTGAAGGATGTGGGACGATATTTCTCAAAATAACTTCCAGCAAAGTGGTGACTTTGAACAACGTCCTTTATGTCTCCGGGATTAGGAAGAATTTAGTCTCTACTGAACTTCTGGTTAAGAATGGTTTGAAATATGTATTTGTATCCGATAAGGTTGCAATAAGTAAGAACGAGATGTTTGTAGGAAAAGGTTATCTCACCGAGGGCCTTTTCAAGCTGAATGTAATGGTTGTTGAAAATAATAATAAAATTTTAGCTTCGTCTTACTTACTTGAGTCAAATGAATTATGGCATATACATTTGGGTCATGCCACTTATAAAACCTTACATAAAATGATTAATTTGGAAGTATTGCCTAAGTTTGAATGTGACAAATCAAAATGTCAAGTATGTGTGGAATCTAAGTATGTTAAACATCCTTATAAGTCAGTTGAAATGAATTCAAATCCTTTAGACTTAATTCACACAGATATTTGTGATATGAAGTCAATACCATCTCGCTGTGGAAAGAAGTATTTCATAGCTTTTATTGACGATAGTACTAGATATTGCTATGTTTACTTACTTAATAGTAAAGATGAAGCAATCGACGCATTCAAGCAATACAAAAATGAAGTTGAAACACAACTTAACAAGAAAATTAAAATGATAAGAAGTGATAGGGGTGGTGAATATGAATCTCCTTTTGAACAAATATGTTTATAATATGGAATTATTCATCAAACAACGGCCCCTTACACGCCCCAATCCAATGAGATCGTAGAAAGAAAGAATCGTTCATTAAAGGAGATGATGAACCGTTTATTGATAAGTTCTGGTTTGCCACAGATCTTGTAGGGGATGGGGAAGCCATTCTTACGTCTAGCCGAATACTAAATCGAGTACCCTATAGCAAAACACAATCCATTTCATATGAAAAATCGAAAGAAAGGAAGCGCAACTTGATTTATTTTAAAGTGTGAGGGTGTTTGTCAAAAGTGCAAGTTCCTAAACCCAAAAGGGTAAAGATAGGACCGAAAACTATTGATTGTGTTTTCATAGGATATCCGACTAATAATAAAGCATATCAATTTTTGGTTCTGAAATCAAAAAATTCCGACATTCATAATAATACGATTACAGAATCAAATAATGCCGAGTTCTTTGAAAATATATATCCATATAAAAAGGAATGTGAGTCGATTGGTGAAGGATCTAAACGACCTCGGGAAGAAACAAAATAAAGTACACTTAACCAGGAGGATCTAAGACGTAGTAAACGTCAAAGAAAAAGAGGCAGTCAACAGTGAAATAGAATCCATATTGAACAACCATACATGGGAATTGGTTGATCTTCCTCCTAGAAATAAACCATTGCGTTCTAAATGGATTTTTAAGAGGAAAATAAAAGATGATGGAACTATTGATAAATTTAAGGAAAGACTTGTGGTCAAAGGTTATAGACAACAAGAAGGTCTTGACTATTTCGATACAAACTCTCCAGTTACAAGAATTACGTCTGTACGAACGTTAGTAGCATTAGCTGCAGTTTATGGTTTTGAAATTCATCAAATGGATGTTAAGACAGTCTTCTTAAATGGAGAGTTGGAGGAAGAAATTTACATGGAACAACATGAAGGGTTTGTGGTTCCAGGTAAACAAAAGAAGGTATGCAGACTTGTTAAGTCCCTTTATGGACTAAAACAAGCACCCAAACAATGGCATGCAAAATTTGACCAAATAATGCTGTCAAATGGTTTTAAAATAAATGAATGTGATAAATGTGTGTACATTAAAAATATTCCAAATCACATAGTCATTGTTTGCTTATATGTGGATGATATGCTAATAATGAGTAATGGCATTGCTAGCATAAATGCGACTAAGCGCATGCTAACTGAAAAGTTTGATATGAAAGACTTGGGAGTTGCTGATTTAGCTATGGGAATTAAGATCCATAAGACTTCTCAGGGTCTGGCATTGTCACAATCTCATTATATTAAGACAGTACTTGAAAAATTCAAGCACTTGGACTTTAAAGTTGCAAAGACTCCAATTAACATGAATCTTGCATTAGCATAGAATAAAGGCCAAAGCATATCACAATTGGATTATGCTCGTGTGTTGGGTTGCTTAATGTATATCATGAATTGTACACGATCAGATATAGCTTGTGCTATAAGTAAATTGAGTCGATATACGAGCAATATAGGTCAATATCATTGGATGGCCATGAAACGAGTTTTAGGGTATTTAGTACATACCCAAGACTTTGCTATGCGCTACAATAAATATTTTACGGTCATTGAAGGATAGTGTGATGCAAAATTGGATCACCGGATCAACTGATTCCAAGTCCACAAGTGGATATGTATTCACTATTGGTAAAGGAGCGGTATCTTGGAAGTCGTCCAAACAAACTTGTATTGCCCGCTCTACAATGGAGGCTGAATTCATAGTTTTAGATAAAGCCGGTGAAGAAGCTAAATGGCTCCGAAATTTCTTGGAAGATATTCCATTTTGTCCTAAACTGCTGGCACCAATATGCATACATTGTAATATCAAGCGGCAATTGGAAGGGCTGGGAGCGTATGTATAACGGTAAATCTCGTCATATACGATGAAGACATAAAACCGTTAGGCAATTACTCTATAGAGGAATTATCATGATTGATTATGTAAAGTCAAGTGATAATGTGTCGGATTCACTTACAAAAGGCCTAACTAGAGAGGTAGTTGAGAAATCATCAAGGGGAATGGGTCTATGGCCGAGAACAAGTCATAGTGGTGGTAACTCTACCTAGAAGACCGGAGATACCAAGATCTAGGTTCAAGGCCATAATCGCTCATTATATTGGTTGCTTTATTTTATGGTTAATTTCTAACATTAATTCTCATATTTCTCAGTTTGTGCCAAGTGAAATCACATATCCTTAAAACAAGTTATAAGTTTAATTGTTATCCAATTTTAAGGGTAAACTGTTTGGCGCCCATCGTGGGGCTAAGGATTAGTGATTGCCTGGTAAAAATTTTGTAACACACACTATTATACTTGTTCTTTGAAGTGTCTTTGATTACAAGATTGAAAGATGTCAAACTCTCAGTCAGCACCTCAACACTTTGACAATGATCTAAGCCACCACGGCGAGAATGAGAACATTGCACCAGGAAACGTTGTATCCCCTCCTGGCCTCGATGGAGTTCCGGCTGCAAACTCAATCGACGTCAGTTCACCATCGATGGAAATGTGGTCATCGATCCCGAAAGCACTGTTCGTAGGGGTACTTGATTAGATACTTAGAATGTGCATGGCGGTGCAGATGGTGGGAATAGCCTGTGGGTAATCTTCGAAATATTGCAGGCTCAGCAGGCAGCAACAGCTCAGCTCTAATATCAGAACCACAAGCCAAGCAGGGTCGAACTCAAGTCGTCCCAAGAATTTGTGCACAGGGTCGAATCGACTTCGAGAAAATCAAATGAGAAAGAATCAAAGACAAATTCCACTATCCTAAAAATGCTCGAAGAGTTGATTAAGTGAATCGAGAAGATAGAGAAAAATGATAAGAAGGTGGAAACCTATAACTCTAGGGTTGATCAAATCCCGGGGGCACCACCGATATTGAAAGGACTAAATTCTAAAAAGTTTGTGCAAAAACCCTTCCCCCCAAGTGCAGCTCTGAAACCAATCCCCAAGAAGTTCTATATGCCCAAGATTCCTAAGTATAACGGGACGACTGATCCAAATGAACACGACACCTCGTATACGTGCGCCATTAAAGGAAATGGCTTGGAATATGACGATATTGAATCCGTATTGCTGAAGAAATTCAGGGAGACTATATCGAAGGGTGCCATGATGTGGTATCATAATTTACTGCCCAATTCTATTGGTTCGTTTTCTATGCTTGCAGATTCTTTTGTAAAGGCGCACGCCAGAGCCATTAAGGTTGCAACAAGAAAGCTTGACCTTTTCATGGTAAGGCAGAAAGATAACGAGATGCTCAGGGAATTTGTATCTCGTTTTCAATTGTAGAGAATAGATTTTTCACCGATCACCGACGATTGGGTTGTTCAAGCTTTTACTCAAGGTCTCAACATTCGCAGTTCCACAGCTTCACAACAGTTGACGCAAAATTTGATCGAGTATCCTGCTGTCACTTGGACCGATGTACATAATTGATATCAGTCGATGATCAAGGTTGAGGATGATCAACTGGGGACTCCTTCCGGGTCCGTTTATCCTAGTAGGCCCGTGGATAGAATTAAGAGGGATATCGATCGAGAGTCAAGGTCAAATAGAGATCGATATCAATCGTACAACGGAGATCGTAGAAGCAGCATGTCTGGACAAAACTTTGCACAGAATGAGAGGAGAAATGATTGAGGTCAAAGTTCACGGGGACTCATGATTAATGGTGGTTTTGACAGGGATGTTGGGCCTAAAAAATCTCCATAATATTTAGAATATAACTTCAGTGTAGATGCATCAGCCATCATATCATCCATCAGATGTATCAAGTATACTAGATGGCCTAGACCTCTGTAGACTTATCCGGCTTAGAGAAATCCCAACCAAATATGCAAGTATCATGGAACAAATGGTCATAAAACAAAAGATTGCTGGCAGCTAAGGGAGGAAGTAGCCCGATTATTCAATTAGGGGAATCTTCGAGAATTCTTAAGCGATTGGGCCAAGAATCACTTCACAATAGAGATTCTAGTAGACAGAAAAAGCAGGAGGATAAATAACACGTGATCCACATGATCATTGGAGGGGTCGATATTCCTCAAGGACCAGTATTTAAATGCTCTAAGGTGTAGATCACAAGGGAGAAGCAAACTCGGGACTACTTACCAGAAGGGAACATGTCTTTTAATGACGAGGATGCAGAAGTGATCGAACAACCCCACAACGACGCACTGCTAATATCTGCCCTTATGAGTAAAATTCAAGTTAAACATGTTTTGATTGATCCAGGTAGCTCGGCCAACATTATTTAATCAAGGGTCATATAACAGCTTGGCCTACAAGATCAAATTATGCCCGCAACCCGAGTACTTAACGGCTTCAACATGGCAAGCAAAACCACCAAAGGTGATATTATTTTACTAGTAAACGTGGTCGCGACCATCCAAGAAACAAAGTTCCATGTGATCGAGGGTGACATAAGGTACAATGCACTGCTCGATAGGCCTTGGATCCATAACATGAGATCAGTACCCTCGATCCTTCACCAAGTTCTAAAGTTCCCAACATTGGAGGAATACAAAAAAATGTATGGGGAGAAACCCACCGCTAAGGAGATGTTTGCAATCGATGAAGTGATACTGGTATCAGCACTTTCATCAGCAAAGGGATCGGATTCGAAGGGAAAACAGGAGGCCAAATAGCAACCACAGTCACAAGCCTCGACCCAACCAGAGGAGCAGGGAACTTATGAGAATGATGACTATATGATACCTCGATCCTTCATAATCCTCGATGATTATGATTCCACAAAATCAACGATCGAAGAGCTGGGACAAATTATACTGATCGGGCATCTGCCTGATCGAAAGGTATACCTGGGAATGCGGTTAGCTCTCGATCTAAGGAAAAAACTTATTCAATTTCTTAAAGCTAATATGGATTGTTTTTCCTCGTCCCATGTCGTTATGACAGGGATCCACCGGAGATTAGTACTCATAAACTAAGCTTGGACCCGAAGTTCCGCCCGGTGAAACAAAAAAGGAGGCCTCAGTCCGAGGTAAAACACACTTTTTATCAAATATGACGTAACCAAACTTCTCAAAATATGATCCATCCGGTAAGTAAAATATCCCGAACGGTTAGCAAATGTAGTAGTGCCTAAAAAGGGAAACAAACTTAGGATGTGCGTAGACTACAAAGACCTAAATAAAGCATGCCCAAGGATTCTTTTCCTTTGCCTAACATTAATTGCATGATCGATGCCATGGCCGGCTATGAGATTCTCAGTTTTCTCAATGGATACCTCGGGTACAACCAAATACAGATGAACCCAGAAGAACAGGAAAAGACCTCAGTTATCACTAAGTATGACACCTACTATTATAATGTAATTCCATTCGCACTAAAAATGTTGGTGCAACCTATCAATGCATAGTAAATTGAATGTTCGAACAACAAATAGGGAAATATATGGAAGTTTATATTGATGACATGATAGTTAAGTCCCTGTGAGAAGAGGACCATTTGAAGCACTTTCAAGAGACTTTCGATATACTGAGCAAGTACAATATGAAGCTCAACCCAGAAAAGTGCGTGTTTGGTGTTGGCTCGAACAAGTTTCTCATCTTCATGGTGTCCAATCGGGGGATCGAGATCAACCCCAATAAAATTAAAGCTATCAAGGATATCATGGCCGTAGATAATGTAAAGGTCGTGTAGAGGCTAACAGGGCGCATAGCTGCCCTAGGGCGATTTCATTTCGAGATCCTCAGTTAGGAGTCACCAATTCTTCTCACTTCGTAGGAAAAAGAGCAATTTTTCATGGGCCCCAAAATGCCAACAGGCCTTAGAGGAACTAAAGTGATACTTATCGAGCCCTCCGTTGCTTTATACCCCGAAAGCAGACGAACAACTTTACTTGTACTTGGCACTTTCAGAGATAGCGGTAAGTGGAGTTCTGGTCCGAGAAGAACAAGGTACGCAATTCCATGTCTATTATGTTAGTCAGACCTTACGTGAGGCCGAAAATAGGTATACTAATTTAGAAAAGTTAGCGCTCACTTTGATAAGCGCGTCTAGGTAATTAAAACCATATTTTCAATGTCATCCCATATATGTTGTAACAACTTATCCCCTTCAAAATATTTTTCATAAACCCAAGCTTTTGGGGCAATTGGCCAATTGGCCGTGGAACTCAGTGAGTATGATATTGAGTATCGACCCCGAATAGCCATCAATTCTCAAAGCTTTGTAGACTTCGTGGCTGAATTCACGCTGACCCTAGTACTCGAGGTTGAAAAAGAATTGTTAGTCAACTCGGGTACATCTACGGGGATCTGGACACTCTGTATGGACGATGCTTCAAACGTAAAGGGGTCCGAACTTGGTATCGTGCTGAAACCACCCACAGGTAACGTGGTTAGACAATCTATTAGAATTGTAAAATTTACTAACTACGAGGCCGAATATGAGGCCATGATTACAGATCTTGAACTAGCCAAAGGCTTGGGAGCAGAGGTGATCGAAGCCAAATGCGACCCCCTCCTCATTGTGAATCAGGTTAACGGGACCATTGATATTTGGGAAAAATGAATGCAAAGATACTTGGACAAGCTACAAGTAAATTTACACCGGTTCAAAGAATGGACTTTGAAACATGTGCCTCGAGATCAAAATAGCAAAGCCGGTGCCCACGCAAACCTTGGCTTGTCAGTCAAAGACAAAGAACTCAAATCGGGGGATATCGTACAACTCATAAGGTCAGTGGTCAAAGAAGGGAATGCCGAGATCAATTCCACAAGCTTGACTTGGGATTGGATAAACAAGTACATAGAGTATTTGAAGAAAAGAATACTTCCTTAAGATCCAAAAAATCGAGGGCATGCGAGCGAAAGCAGCTCAATTTAGCTTGTCCGGGGATGGAACCTTAATCAAAAGGATGTTTGACGGTCCGCTAGCAATATGTTTGGGACCAGGTGATACCGAGTATGTTTTGAGGGAAGTCCATAAAGGCACATGTAGGAACCACTTAGGCACCGAATCACCGATTTGAAAGGTAATCAGACCCTGCTACTACTGGATTGATATGGAAAAAGATGCAAAGGAGTTTGTGCAAAAATGTCATAAATGTCAAAGACATGATCCGATGATTCATCAACCCAGGGAGCTGCTGCATTTGGTTTTATCCCCATGGCCATTCATGAAGCAGGGGATGCATATCGTCGGCCCTCTTTCATCGTCGCCAGATAAGGCTCAATTTGTTTTATTTATGACTAACTATTTCTCTAAGTGGGTAGAAGCACAGGCCTAACAAAAGGTTAGGGAAAAAGAAGTCATCGACTTTATTTGCGACCATATCATATGTCGAATCATAATACCATCCGAAATTGCGTGTGATAATAGAAACAATTTTATCTGCAGCAAAGTGACCAAATTTCTCGAAGGCCTCAAGATCAAAAGGATTTTATCAACACCTTATCACCCTAGTGAACATGGACAAGCTGAATCAACTAACAAAACCATAATACAAAACCTCAAGAAAAGGTTGATCGACGCCAAAGGAAAATGGAGAGAAGTCCTGCCCGAAGTCCTTTGGGTACTAGGGCAACCCCGTTTTCTTTGGTTTATGGAGCCGAAGCTTTAATACCGGTCGAAGTTGGGGAACCGCGCATCAGATTCCGATATGCGGAGAAGGAATCTAATGACGAGGTGATGAATATGAGCCTGGAACTATTGGATAAACGACGTGAAGCTGCCTTTGTTTGATTGGCCACCCAGAAACAATGAATCAAGAGGTAATACAACAGAAGGGCCAAACTTCGATACTTTAATGTCGAGGACTTGGTACTAACGAATGTAACGCGAAACACCCAAAATTGAGATGAACAAAAATTGGGTCCGAACTAGGAAGGGTCGTACCAGATTCTCGAAATCACAGGAAAAGGATCCTATAATCTTGGAACGACAGACGGAGCTGAATTACCAAATAATTGGAATGTAACTTATCTCAAACGATATTACTGCTAAGGTACAATCCCATGTCAATTCTTTCTAATTTTTTTTACTAACACTTGCATGTTATCGAGGAAAATTGGTACGAAGCCTTTAGGTCCGAAAGCACGCGTTGCACTCTTTTTTCCTTGAACCGTTTTTGTCCCAAATGGGTTTTTCGACAAGATTTTTAACGAGGCAATAGTGGATCGTTCTACCTTAGAATTGAAGGTTGCTTACGAATCGGTATCAAATACTATGTTCGCAGTATCCGAGATTTCTCTACAATCAACCTCGAATACTGGGTAGGGTTACCCTTGGATATTGAACTGTTCTAGCAAGGAATTTATTTCGAAATAAAGGGGTCTCAATAGGTAAGATTTATTATAAGGGCCAAATGGTCAAAATGAACCACATAGATTGCTCGAGCCTTGACATAGAACATATACGCATGTATGATTATTTTCGATAAGAATAAAGAGAAGTACTTTCCCTGCAACTGTTTAATCTCTTGAAAAAGTTTCCACTTTACAACCCCATACTTTCGATCTATTATGGAAACAAGCCCAAGGGACGATTGCAACCGGAGTTCGGATAATCACTCCAGCACTCGGGGACTGCCGTCCAAAAAATAAATTCGAACAAATCGAACTATTGAACATCGAGGGCATAACACCTCCTAGGCAATCCTCGAATGTTAAAATCCATGGCCATACCCACTCGAGGACTGTTATCTTAGAAAAGCCTGGATAACTCGGGAAAACGAGCTCACTGGGCTATACCCGAATTAAAAGATTACGGCCCATTTAACACGGTTCTAAGACGTTCGAAATCTGTAACAAATACAGGCCTTCAAAAAATAAAAAATTCATTCACAATCGATTCTAAAGGCTACCCTCGGCAAAATTTTAAACTTAAAATATCTCGGAAAATAAATTCGGTAACATCGAACCCTAATAACGCCTTAACCCAAAAAAGCAATAAAAGCAAGGTTTTGTTCGAACCCTTGAACACAACCTATTATTTCATGCTAAGGCATTACAACCTTCGTGAACACAATCGATAAAACAAAGGAAAACATTTGGAAGCCGAAAAGGGTAGGAAGCCTCTATATATATATATATATATATATATATATATATATATATATATATATATATATAAACGATCGTTTTACAAAGGCCATATCAGCCTAATATAAAATTTACAAAGGCCTAAGGGCTACTTTCACTTCGAGTTCGAGAAATCATTCTCACTCGACTAGAAAGCCTAAAAGCTACCTTATTTCAAGTTTGAGCAGGTCCTCACTCAACCATTAAGCTTAAGGGATACATAAATTCAAGTTCGAATAATCATTCGGGTTTCATCGATTGGAAACGGTCGAGGGTAAGGCTTATCATCGGTCTTCACCATCCCGAACCTCGAATCCTCGATGCAGCTTCGAAATCTTATGCTAAGTTGTTTCAACCCTTACAAGAGATAACAAAAAAAGGGCAACATATTCAAAAGCCATGAAGGAAAAAAGTTTCATATATTCATCATAATCATTTTACAAGGGCCATATGGCCCGATTAAGAGTTCTTTACAAGGGCTGTTCGACCTCAAAATAAAAGCATAAAATTATAAAAAACACAAAGCTTAAGCAGCACAATCCTTATTGGTAGAAGTATCTTTGCCCTCTGAATCCTCTCCACTGCCAGATTCACTCAAGTTTTTGGAGTCTTCCTCAGGAAAAGTAAGCTTCTGAGCCTTTAATTTGTTTCCTCTACCATGGCAACCTCGATTGCAGCATATATATCGAAGCTTTAATCATGGGCCCCCTCAAGGGCCTCCCTTTCGAGCTTGCCACTTTGCATGATCCAGTATGCTCTTGGTCTACACTAGGGTGGCTTCAGCATCGGCCTTGTATTGGGTCGCACTAGCTTGAGCCTTAATATTGGCTGGGACCGACTCAGATTTGGCTACCTAGAGCTCTTTGACCAAGTTGGCTAAACGGGACTGAAGCTCCTCGACCTTCTTTGCGTGAACCAAGGCATTTTTCCTTGCAGCCCGAAGTTGAGACTCGACAAACTCCAGCTCTGCTTGAACGACCCTTTTGTAAAGCTAAGACGTCCATACACCCCTTGAACTCTTCGACCTTGGCTCGTACTTTATCTATTTGCCTTTGGAGTCCTTGATCTATTCGAGCCTCTGTCGAACCTACAGAATCGGATCGTTAGTTGTTATCTCCAATTGATCCTCACTATTATAAAGGACTCGAAATACTAGCTCGGCCATCTCATCATGCTCATCTCGAGCCATCACCAAGTCTACATAATGCTTCTAACTGAGAAGCTTGTAGGTATCACATCTCTTAGTAAGGTCTTGAACCTCAGCCTTGCGCTCCTCCCGGATTCAAAGGAAGGTCTCGTGATGTAACACCAAAGCCTACAAATAAGTAAGAAAGTGTTAGTACCATCTACAACTCAAAGGTTTAAAAAGAAGATGATGGTATGACCCTCAAAATTACCCAATTCAGAGCATGCTGAGCCTCGTTGAACAAGCAAGCAACTTCTACTTCATCCATCTTGGATTGGTACTATTCAGTGATCAAGCATTGGAGATATCTAGCCACCCGAGCATCCTTCGGGACCGAGATGATAAGAAACTGCTTATGTTCGGGATCAACACTGGGGGATAGGAATTGATTGGTTAGTTTTGAAGCTCGAGAAAGCCTCACTCGAGCCCTTCCTCGGTACATTTAAGTCACTCAGACCAGTGACATATTCCACTTCAACAAAATAACAATAGAAAGGGTATTCTACTTCGTGGACCCCTTCACTGTGGCAAGTCTCTATCGCCTGAGCGTCCTTGATCTTCGAATTAGAGAATGAAGGAAATGAGGGGGAATCTCCAATCTCTATTTCCCCAAGTAAATCTTTTGGGGCTCTTCCTTTATCACGGGAAGCATCGATCATGGTTTCTTCACTATCCACGACCACCTGCTCAGTAGCTTTCTCACCTCGAGGTGAAGCATTTTCAGCTTTTTCTGACGTAGGGACTTCATCAAGGCGAGGCAAAGCAATTTCAGCTCCCGCTGGCCCAATAGTTCTTTGAATTTCGGTGCCAGTTCGCACATGGGTCACCAGCCTAGAGTCTTCATCTTCTTCGTCCTCTTCAGCCTCTTCCCTTAGCTATTTGACTGACTCCATAGTTAGGCAGATGACGTTCCCCTTAGGTTTATGGGGCCTCCTCAGGGTTTTTTCTTGTCTGGGCCAGGAGGGCTTAGAGAGCTCGAAGCCCCTTTTCTTTTCTTCTCTTTCCCTGCTTCGGGCAGATGATGAAAGAAGTGCCTCTTCTTCAACAGAGGGGGGTCTCATCGCTACATCCTTCCCGAGGCCTGGAAAAAGAAAAAGATGAGTAAGTCTAATACGAAGCCCGATTGGAAATCGTTTTAAGAAAACAAGATTACCATGGTTACGGGCCTCCCATTTAACCCTTGATAACTCCATCCAAGCACGCTTGGAGTATGACTTTTGTGACACTATGCCCTTAACCATTTGCCTCAGGTCGGGGATCACTTTTGGCATGAAGGCCACACCTACAACACAAAAAATTTTTATAAGGAAAGAATATGAGAAGTAAAATGGAAAAGATTGATATTCAAGGCAAAGCAATACTTACGATTCATGTTCATTTTTTAGGAAACGACATATCCTCGGCAAGGATCAAATCCGAGGTCTTTATTTGGACAAATCGGCCCATCCAACCTCGATCTCGGGTCTCATTGCTCGAGAATGGGGGTTTTATGGCTCCTCGGTAAAGCTTGATCAAGCCTCCACGATTAAGCCGGGGGCTGTAGAGGCGCTTAAGGTGATCGAGGGTAAAAGGATGGCCCTCGATCTTGCTTACAAAAAATCGAAGGAGGATCACGATCCTCCAGAATGATGGATGGATTTGGACAAGAGTGACATCGTACCTCTTGCAAAAGGCAAAGATGATGGGGTCTAAGGGACCTATTGTAAAGGGTTAAGTATAGACACTTAGATACCCCTCCACATGAATGGTGATAAATTCCTCGGGGTTAGGAACTACTATATCTTTGCCTACCCAGTTGCACTCCTCTTTCACCTTCTGGAGGAGACAGTTGGTAATTGTACATATGTATCTCGACATTGGTTCACATTGACCCCATATTGAGGGTGTATTCTCCACCTTAAAATTGGCAACAGTGGGGCACTGTGTCGGAATGAAGTCCTCTAGGGGAGGATCCGCGGTGACTATGGAACCAGCAGGCTTTGATAAACAAGCGGTTTTCTTTTCTAGGATAGTTTTTGAGGTCTTAGATATTTTTATGAATGGGTAAGAACAAAATAGAGGAAGAACACTTTGATATTTTGCGAAGAAACAAGTAAAGAAACCAAGGAAACTGAAAATACAAAGATCTGGAGAAGGCAAAGAAATGTGAAGATTAGGATGAAGGAAATTGAATGTAAAGTTATAATAAAGAAGGTAGTTATTTATTGGTTTCGCAATGATAATTCAATATTGGTAATGGCCGAGCGTCGACTGACGCCCATTAAATGCCAAGGAAACTGAACTGACGGGACATTTCGGTCACCTCTACCGCTTGCGTTATGATGCTTACTGTCGTGCCCCCTTTTTCTCGCGAAATTAGGTTTGTGACATTTTGGAGGACAACTCATTCCTTTAGGGAATTGGGTTTGATTTGAAGAGTCGCCACTTAATGATTATGGTGCATTAAGACACCAAGGAGATTTGATTTTAGTAACCAGAGATTGGGTAAAGGCTTGAAATTCTTCTAAGTAAAAGGTGTTAGGCAACTCTCAGAATCCACTAATGTGGTTCCCGACTAGACTATTATTGTGAATTTAGGTGCAAATAACATGTAGGCAAATAAAACTTTAAATAAGAGGTGATTTTCACATAATGGTTTACAAATAAACAAAGTTGGAAAGTACTTAGAAGAAAGAGTTTGAAATTTTAGAAGAAACAAAGAAATAAAGGGAAGGGGGGGGGGGAGGGTCCTAGGTTTATTAATAATATGGATCACCCCATACAATGCTCGGTAATCACTCCTCAATGAGGGGATATACGTGACATTATCACGTGGTCATCATATCCATATCTACCCTTCCCACCCCATTAAGGTATTAAATCACGGAATGGTCTCGTTTACTTATTGCATGCTATTATCCGTCCCAATCCTATCAGTCCCGGAGGCATTTAGGACTACTAATCCTAAAAGGGAGGGATATTAGGCTTGTTTGTAGTTTTAAAGGCAAAACTCTAAGGCGACATACAAAACATGTATTACAAGTTGGGGAAAGCACATAACAAGCAAAGGCTCAGATATACCCCCTTTAAACAAAGAAGCACGTAGTTAGCATGCCTTACACATACTGTTTAGGGTCTGATTAAATACTAAACATGAAAGAACTTAAAGGTTGAGACAAACTGATTTATTACATAATTCAGATAAGAAGCCCAAATCAGGCCTACTAGCTGGTAGTAATTAATAGGACAGACTCAGTTTATAACTTTACCCTAAGGCTTGCCTAAGTGTTGGACAAGGATCCTATAGGCATGGTTTCTATTAAATTCAGAAAGAAATGAAATAACAAGGTCTAAAATAAACTGAATACATACTGGTTAAAAAGGGTAGTCATGTTATTAAAAAGAAAGGCAAGTTTTAATGAAGGTTATAAGTTCTGCAACTGATAGTACCCGTTATTACTGATTATGGTTCTATACGTGAATAAAGCGATTCAGATTCGATTAGGAGTTCCTATAGGCTTTGTTTCTAGGCGTTGTTGATTTTAAGCCTTTACAGACATGGTATTAAATGCAGAAGACTCATTTTGAACCTATGAACACGATATCTAGATGCAGAATTAGTTGAAGACGTATGAGCATGATGTCTAGATGCTGAATTGGTTTAAGACCTATGAACATGATATCTAGGTGCAATTGAATGTTTAAGACCTATGAACATGATATCTAGGTGCAATTGAATGTGCAGATCTGGGAAATCCTGTAGGCATGATTTCTATATGAAAATGGATATACAGAATTCAGAAGTACATATAGGCATTATTTCTATATGCATTTGCATATGCAGATTTCCAAATACTTATAGACATGATTCCTAGATGCATGCAGATTTTAAAATACCTATAGGAATGATTTCTATATGTATATGCAGAATTCAAAATACCTATAGACATGGTATCTACCCTTTTTTGCACACATAGTTACCCGCCGTTTTTCACTAACCATACCCAAGAGTTTATTACAAATTATTATAGACCGGAATAAGGTAAAAATATATCAAAAAAAATAAAAGTACCACTAAGGAGAGCCTGATTCAGACTTCATGTATGAAATATGAGGTAAACTAACTCCAAGAGATCATGATTCACAGCTTTTCTCCCATTTGAGTGTGTCAAAGTTTCCTAAGAGCCTCAATGGGACTCTGGGAAATGCTCACACCCAAATGTACTATTAGAATAAGGATAAGTGCAGTGTAGAAGGGCCAGCATTCAAGTGTCCAAGTTCAGAGGGAACTCAAAGGGTCTCAAGGCAAGACTCACAATAGGGGGGCGGAACTTAAAGACTAAGAAAGTGTGCAAGTGCAGAAAGAATGTTAAAAGGGGAAAAGGAGAGGGAAACAGCTACAAATAAGCACACATAAGGGGTTCGGGGGAATATGGAGGTTGTAAAGAGCCTATTGCTTAGGCAAGGGCAGACTTTAGGCATGCCCAACAATGGAGAGTGCTAGCACACCTATAAGCCTACCAAAACACATACTATTAGAAGCTAGGATCCCAGGGGATCAAGTTTGATTCATGGACAATAACTTGCAGTATTGTCATGCCTCAAACCATAGCTTAAACACATAGGGGGCAGGGGTTTGGGATTTATAATATAATAAGCAAAAAGAGATAAGTAGGCTAGAGTAAGTGTTGAACTATACAGAAGCAGTAAGCAGACAGGGATACAAAAGCAGTAAATAAACACATTGTTGTGGTGCTAAAAAACCTTAAATCAGGACATACCCGTTTCAAAGAAGCAAATCGAGAGAAAGCAAGCAACATGTCTTGTAAATAGACCACAGTACAAGTAATAAGAGAGAATACTTTTGAGTGTCAGTGTAAGTTCAGATAGACTACGAGTGATGGATGTGTTTGTGTTAATGAAGGAGTCGTGTTTTTATAGTGTGAAAAACAGACAGAAATAAGGTAAGAAAAAATAATTATGGAAATGGATATCAATTAAAACATTTAGTACATGACTTTCTTTAATTATGGAATTCAGACTTAAACGGTAATGAGCAAAAATTATTTAAGGAAAGAGATCAAATAAGCACCTTGTGCAAAGTATGTAATTAGGGGTAAATACATATAAGTTTATTTAGGGGAAGAGTTTTGAAATACACGATCAAAACAAACTGAGGTAAGAATCAATTAGTACACAGTAAATCAAGGAGTCTGAGATTGGTAAGTATTGTTCGATGAATAAACAAAGTCAAAAAGGCCAGGGAAAGTTTTCGACTCAAACCAAGTAACAAGAAAATCAGCAAACAAGGAAAGAAATCAATCAGACCTACACAAAAGGAGTCTGAAATTAATCAAAATTTGAAATCCATTTTAGAGGGAAGTTCAGCACATATAAAGAGCACACAAGTATGCTAGGCTGAATTTAGGACAAAGAAAGACGTCATGCAAATGCAAAATATATAGGTAGTAGACTATAGGATCATGGTAGTCACATAGATCAGTAATGTAGAAACGGAGAGTATCAAATAGCATACAAAGGGTCTAGTAGAAAGATTTTAGAAGAGTTTAGCAAGGAATCAGAACCGTACAGAGAAACAAAGGTCGAAACAAAAATTTTGAAGCCTAATTAAGTAGTAGATTTCAGAAACTCGAAATAGGTTCAAAGAGGTTAGGGTTTTGAAATCAAACTAGTTTAGAGATGAAGAACAAGCAAATCACATAGCCAATGGTCTCAAAACTCGAATGAATCCCCAAATTTAGGATTCCTACCATCAATCGAGTGCAGAGATGCAAAGACAAGTAATCAAGGATGAAGATACTAACGAAACAAGTTCAGAGGTCTCAGAAAGGAATTGAGACCTTTAACATGCTCTTTCAGTAGCAGAAACTCGTGAGAAACATAGTAAAAGAACAATATGCGAAACACAGTAGAAGAACTAGTAAGAACACAATAGAGGAAACATACAAAGAAATATAGTAGAGAAACTAATAAGAATACAGTAGGATAAACATATAAAAACACAGTAAAAGAAATTAATAAGAACATGGTAGAAGAAACATATACAGAAACACGGTAGAAGAAACTAATAAGAAACATAGTAACAGAAACACACAAGAGAAAAAGAAAAATAAGAGAACGTCTAAGTAACTCAAAAAAACCCTAAATCGGAACAAAGGTGTAGAAAGCATAGTTTTTGAGAAAAATCTCGAGAAACTGTTTAAACGCTCTGGGAATACACGGATCTAGAACAGATCTAAAGATCAGAAGAACCTCAAGATCTAGGGTTTCAGAGGAACCCAAATGGTGAGAAAGGCTTGGAAAGTCGTTGATCTAAGCAGGAGAAGTCGAAATCAGGCTCGAACAGTCATGGCATGTCGGAGCAAAGCCGTAGACGGCCATAGAACTCGAATCAAACGAAGCCTGGACCAAGCTTCTTCATGGTCAGTCCTTGAATCTTCAAAAACCAGGCGTGTAGGAGTCATAGGAGGTCGGTATAAGACTTCAATGGCCTTGGAAGCCATAGATTCCGGTGGTTTTAGGGTGGAAATAAAGGGAGGTGGCTAGGGTTTGTGAGAGAGAATTTGGGAGAGGGAATCCAGGGGAGGCTACCAGTGAGAAATGAGTAGGGTTTTGGGGTATTTTAAGGGGGGACCGGGTGGGTTATTTTAAGGTTCGTGGGTCAGGTAATTTTATGAATTGGGATGGATAATTGAAATTGAAAGTGGGTTCAATTGGGGGTTGATTTAAGCCTATAATTGAAATAAATGGAGCTAGTATTTAAATAGCCACTTTTCCCTTATTTATTTTATAAAAAATAGTAAAATAATTCTTGGAAATGAATTAACGGTACTAAAATGATTAGTAATATATAATTAAGAAAATAAAATTACTGGATTCAGTTTTACAATTACAAACACGATTAAATCTTAAAATAGGGTAATATTGCAATTATATATAATTTAGCTTTAAAAATACTAAATAAATTTGTAAAAATATGTAAAACTTATTTTAGCTATATTTTAGTATAAATATGAGAATCCAACAAGTTCATTGCCAAAATGACAATTTGGGGAATACTTATTGGGTTTGTCTTGATTAAATAGGGCAATAAAATTTATTTAAAAATCTTTAAAAATTAAGAAAAAATAGGAAAACCCTTGGACATACTTATATATGCATGCATATGCTATTTGAAAGGTATTTTGCATATAAAAAATATACAGAAAAAAATTGGGTATCAACAGCTGCCCTTCTTTACCCGGGAAGGATTAAAGAATTATCGAGTAAAGATGTGATGGCCAATTTTGTCCGAATGAAATGGTTTGAGGAGGTTTGGCCGTTCTCTTGCTTCTGAGCTTCCTACATATCCCTGGTCTTACATAAATCAGGCCATATGTAGTTCAAGATCCACCGGCGGAGTATGCCGATAGAGACTTTCAAGCACAGACGCAATATTCAGGATAAGGCTGCGGGGAACTGGAGCGGAATCGCTCCTGCTGAGATGGCCATTGCTAGATGGTTTACCTGCAAATAAACAAATACAGACTTATGTGTTGCATAAATTTAAATGTGATGCAAGTTCCTGTCGGACAATGAATGTTGTCTTTGGACGGTTAGGATGACGTCCTCAGACCATGACATCCTTGTCCATGAAACGCATGATAAAGGATTCACAATCCATGAAATGATGCTCTCGGGCTATGAGAATGATGCCTCCGAACCATGATGCCTTTAAATGATGATATGCAAGAGATTAAAGGGATCATCAGGCCTTGACATGGTGTTCTCGGGCTATGTAAATAGTGCCTCCAAACAATGACGCCCTAAGATAATTTGACGATCTTTCAGCCCATGAAATACAGTATTTGGAGATATTTCAGCCCATGATATGTGATAGGTGGCGATCTTTCAGCCCATGATATGTGATAGGTGGCAATCTTTCAGCCATGCAAGTGCAAATGAAGTGGCGATATTTCAGCCATGCAAATATAAATGAAGCGGCGATATTTCAGTCATGCAAATATGAATGAAGTGGCAATATTTCAGTCATGCAAGTGTAAATAAAGTGGCGATATTTCAGTCCTGCAAGTGTAAAATAAATCGGCGATCTTTCAGCCATGCAAGTGTAAAATGAAGCGGCGATCTTTCAGCCATGCAAGCATAAATAAAGTGGCGATATTTCAGCCATGCAAATGTAAATAAAGTGGCGATCTTTCAGCCATGCAAATGTAAAATGAAGCGGCGATCTTTCAGCCATGCAAATGCAGATGGAGATAGTGTTTAGTCTCGGAAGGCAGAATGGTAGCTTATGGAATGCAGAAAATGTAGATGGAGATAGTATTTAGTCTTGGAAGGCAGAATGGTAGCCTTATGCAATGTAGAAAATGCTGATGGAGATAGTGTTTAGTCTCGAAAGACAGAATGGTAGCGTTATGCAATGCAGAAAATGCTGATGGAGACAGTGTTTAGTCTCGAAAGGCAGAATGGTAGCCTTATGCAATATAGAAAATGCAGATGGAGACAGTTTTTTAGTCTTGGAAGGAAAAATGGTAGCCTTATGCAATGCAGAAAATGCAGATGGAGACAGTGTTTAGTCTCGAAAGGCTGAATGGTAGCCTTATGCAATGCAGAAAATGCAGATGGAGATAGTGTTTAGTCCCGGAAGGCAAAATGGTAGCCTTATGCAATGCAAAAATAAAAATGAAGTGGCAAATGGTAACAAATTTTCTTAGCTGATAGTAAGTTATGATATCAGGATCGCTGGGGATGTTGTGATATAGGGGATATTACTTGCGTGCTTGGATGGCCAATCAGTAAGTGCAACAATCCTGAGAGTTGAATTCATGAATAATGTTCGTCTTGTAGGTGTGTAGTATGTCAGATTCTTTCGTAACCCAAATGCCTGCATCCAAAGAAAATCGTGAGTTTTGTAGAGGGGAGGTTAGTTTGTATCCCTGCTGGCCTTGCTCAACCTGTTCGGCTTTGATCTAGTGATACAGTATGTATCATTGGGGTAGCGTTGCTGAACAAAGCGATTTCGATAATAAACATGCATGAGTTTGTAAAAATATAGCATAAGTATATATTTAAGAAATAGCTTTTAGATGAACCGATAACTGTGACGTGGTTCAGGACATTGCAACCTCTCTTGCTTCGAAATTTTGAAGGTCCTCAAAATTCTGCCCCAGTTTAACGGGTTGATACTTCTGACGGCTGCATGATGATTAGCTGAAATTACTTCAAAATTTTGAGGGTCCTCCTCAAAATTCGGCCCCAATTTCCAATTGGGGGGAAAAATGAAAATTTTATTGAATTGTGACCGAACCCATAAGGCTGCCTACGTATCCCCTCTTAAACGAGAATCAGACCAGACGTAGTTCAAATTACATTATGTAGGAAAGAATAAGATTACCCATAGTAGTGCTTGACTTCATTTAAATTGATTGGTTTTGGCCAAACTTCTCCGTCCATTTATGCAAGTATAATGGCTCCTCCTGTCAGAACCCGGTGAACCATGTATGGACCTTGCCAGTTGGGAGAGAATTTCCCTTTGGCTTCATCCCGATGCGGGAAAATTTTCTTTAACACAAGCTTCCCCGGTGTGAACTGTCTTGGCTTGACTCTTTTGTTAAAGGGTCTGGACATTCTGTTCTGATAAAGTTGACTGTGGAAAACTGCATTGATTCTTTTTCATTCTATAAGAGCTAGCTGCTCGTAACGACTCTTCACCTATTCTGCGTTGTCGAGCTCAACTTTTCGTATGATCCTCAAGGAAGGGATTTCTACTTCGGCGGGAATGACGGCTTCTGTACCATAAACCAGCATATAGGGGGTTGTCCTGGTTGATGTGCGGAGAGTGGAGTGATACGCTAATAGAGAAAATGATATATTTTCGTTCCATTGCTTATGCTTCTCTATCATTTTCCTTAATATTTTCTTGATGTTCTTGTTGGCGGGTTCTACGACTCCGTTCATCTAAGGCCTGTAGGCTGTAGAATTCTTGTGTTTGATCTTGAAGGTTTCATACATAGCTTTCATTAAGTCACTGTTGAGGTTGGAGCCATTATCAGTAATGATTGACTCTGTAATCTCGAACCGACAAACGATACGGTCGCGGACAAAGTCTGCCACAAATTTCTTAGTTACTGCTCTGTAAGATGCTGCTTCGACCCATTTGGTGAAATAGTCGATTGCTACTAGGATGAATCTATGTCCGTTGGAAGTGGCAGGCTCAATTGGTCCAATAACATCTATTCCCCAAGCGGCGAAAGGCAATGGTGAGCTCGTTGCATTAAGCTCGTTTGGAGGTACCTTTATCATGTATGTGCATACCTGACATCGGTGGCATTTCTGGACGTATTGGATGCAGTCTGTTTCCATAGTCATCCAAAAGTAGCAGCCCGGAGTATCTTCTTCGCTAAGACAAAACCGTTCATATGTGGACCGCAGATCCCAGCATGGATTTTTTCTAGCAGTTTAGATGCTTCCTTTGCGTCAACACACCTTAATAATACCAAATCAGGAGTCCTCCTATACAGGATTCCTCCGCTGTGAAAGAAATTATTAGACAACCTTCGCTGTGTGCGCTTCTGAGTAGTATTTGCAAATTCTGGGTATTGTCCTTTTTGTCAAATATTCCCTGATATCATGAAACCAAGGCTTTCCATCTGCTTCTTCTTCAATGTGGGCACAATAAGCCGGCTGATCATAGATATTTACTGGAATGGGATCAATGAAGTTTTTGTCTGGATGTTGTATCATGGATGACAGGGTAGCCAATGCATTGGCGAACTCATTCTGGATTCTGGGGACATTCGGAATTCTGTCTTTGTGAACCTCTTTCTCAGCTCCTGCATGTGATGCAGATACAGAAGTATCTTAGAGTTCTTGGTTGCCCATTCTTCTCGGACCTGATGTATGAGTAGGTATGAATCCCCGATTACGAGCAGCTCTTGAATGTTCATGTCAATGGTATCGACGACCCCTTTTTCCTCGCATAATTGGGTTCACGACATCCAGGAAGACAACTCTTTTCCCTTTTGGGAATTGGATTTTGGATTTTGGAGAGTCGCCACCTAATGATTATAGTGCATTAGGACACTTTTAGAAGAATTAAAGATGCAGACCAGAGTTTTGGGTAAGGGCTTGAAATTATCCCGAGGGGAAGGTGTTAAGCACCCCTCGAGATCCACTAGTGTGGTTCCCGACTATGCTACAATTGTGACTTTGAATGCAAACGCAAGTATTGCAAATACAAAATGAGAAGCATAAAAAGGGTTCAAAGAAATGCTGAAATTCAGAAGGGGAGCAGTTTGGTTATAAAAGAAATATACAAGTAAAGGGAAAGGGGTCAAATAATTGGTGCAAGCAACTTGAAAATCGTGTGAGAAACAGAAATGGAAAGTGCAACAGCTTTTAAAATTTTAAAAAAAATTGTTAAACTAATAAACAGGGAGGGGGTCCTAGGTTTATACATTACATAGATCATTCGCACAACACTGGTACCCAATTGTACGCATAGTGTTATCGTGCAATCATCATCTCCATGTCTACCCTTCCCACCCTGTTAAGGTGTTAAAGCGCAGAATGGTATCATTTACTTATCGCATGCTACTACCCATCCCGATCCTATCACTCCTGGAGGCAAATGGACTACTAATCCTAAAGGGAAAGGGATTTGGGGCTTTTAGAAGTTTCAAAGGATAAAATGCTAAGGCGTCAATCAAAACAAACAGCTGCAAATAGAAGGGGATCAAACAAACATTCAGGGCTTAAATATGCCTCCATAAATCATCAAAATCACAGAGTTTAGCACGTCTTTCACTTACTGATTTTGGTCTTATTTAAATAAAGCGACAAGCGAACTAGTTCAACACATATTTTTAGGCGAGAAGTCTACATTAGGCATACTCGAATGCAGTTGTTTGAAAGCTGATCTGATAGAACTAGGTGTGACATATATCGACTTTGGAAACAGATTCGCAAACTTTAATAAGGGCTACTGATTTTAGCGGAAAAAAGCAAGTTACAACTAGTATTATCTCTATTTAGGTTCCAAACTTCCAATAGGCATGCTTTCTATGTGAATAATGATCTGGGCACCCTTTAGACATAAATTAAAAAAAATCCTATGAGCATGGTATCTATATGCAGTTTTATTATTATTTACCTACAAATAGTTTTCCTAACGCCGTTTGCAGAATGCAGCATTTTGGTAGACCATGTTTTATATGAAATTGCGGAATAATTAGGAATTGACCTATAGGCAGGATATCTACACGTGTTTGCAGGAATAAAAAATTTATCTATGAGCATGATTTCTAAATGTGAGTTTTGCAGAAATTAAAATTAAAACCTATTGACATGATTTCTAGGTGGATATGCAGAGATGAGAGTTAAAACCTATAGGCATGATTTCTAGGCGGATAGGCATAAATGAAAATTGAACATGTAAGCATAATTTCTAGGGGTTTGCAGGAATAAAAGAAATTTTAAACCTATAGGCAGGATCTCTACCCTTGGTGCAGAAAATAAATCCCATCACCCTCTTTACTAAGTTCCCCAGAGTTTATACAAATTATTACAACCAAAAAAGAAACAACTAAAATGATAAATATACATCAGAAGTCCTCAGCTACATACGAGAAGCCTAATCCAGACTTGAGGCCTAATAATATGAGATGGAACCACTTCCGAGATCCAGATTTCCAAGCCTTCTCTTATCCAAGGTGTTTCAGAGATCCAAGGGATTTCAAGAACCCCAGGCAGTGCATACACCCAAGATATTCATAGAAATTGAGTTGTGCAGTGCGGAAGGGCCAGCTCTTATGTGTCCCCAAGGCAAGGCACACACAAGAGGGGCAGAACTTAAATTCTAGGAGTTGAGTGTAAGTGCAATAGAAAAGGGTAGGAGGACTACCCAAGCAGGTTGGTGGTCATGCCCAGCCAGAATAAGACTGGCACACCCCTGACCAACCTATGATCAAACATTTAAGGAGTACAGACCTATTTGGAGGTCAAGCCATGGCCTGAACAGTAATCAGGAATATTGCCAGGCCAAGGCTGTTACTCAGCATACACACAATAGGGAATAGGGATGGGAAATTGATAAGCTTAGGACCCCAAATGATCTAGTTCATAGCCATGGATAATGATTTCAGGCATTGCCATATTTTCTGAACCATAACTTAAAGCATACAAAGGGGATATGAGGGTTTGAGATTCATAAAGTATCAAATATATGATAAGTAACTGATAGGATGCATATGTAATTTAAACACTGGACTACAAAGGGAAAGGGGAAACATATTCCAGCATGCTAGAAACAAATGTCAACTAAAAGAATTGGACAGAAGTAGGCAGAAGTAAAATACATTGTTGTTGAGACATGTAAATTAACTGGGACATAACAGTAGAGAAGTAGAAAAGTGCAGAAGAAAGTAGAGTAAACAAAGTCCACATCAGCAACACAAGTATTAGAAAGAGAGAGAGTTTTAAGTGAGAGTGATTTTGAACTCAAATTGCTTTCTATGTTTGTGTGTGTTCAAAGAGAAGGGAGGAGAGTATTTATAGTTTGCAATCAGGCAGGGAACAAGGTAAGAAAATAATCATGTATCAATTAGAATCAATTAGTAGCAGAAAATCCTTTTAATTGAGGAATTCAAATTTGAACGGTAAAGGGCAAGAGTTATTTAAGGAAGGAGATCAAGTAAACATATTGTGCATAGCATACAAATAAGGGGTAAATACATAGGGGTTTTAATTAAGGAAATAAAATTCTGAAATACACGGTTAAGTAAATAAGGCAGGGACAAAGTAAATCAGTTAGTACATAGTAAATCAGGGAATCAGAGATTCAAAATAACCAATGAACCAAGTCAGAAATAGGGGAATCGAAAGGTTAAAAAGAGTTTTCAAATAAAACAAGGAAAGAATCAATCATGCTTACACAAGGAAGTCTGAAATCAGTCCAGAATCTATGGTTATTTTAGAGGGACGTTCAGCATGTATAAAGAGTGCACAAACATTAGGCATGCCAGGTTAATCCATGGTAAAAAGAAACAGTAACAAAACTACACAGCTAGTAGATAACAACACATGATAGTCATATAGGTTGATTCAGTAATAGGGAGATGGGGGAATCAGAAGCATGCTAAAAGTCAAGCAAACGACCCTTCTAGAGGATATAGCTTAGTTCAAAGATTGCAAGAAACCAAATCACATAAAGAACAGAAGTTAAAACAAGAAGGACCTTGAATCCAATCAAACAAATTCAAGCAGACGAAACAATTTTTCAGAGAACCAAATAGGTCCGAAAGAATTAGGGCTTCGGGATCAAACCAATTTAGAGATGAGAACCAGACAAACACATAGCAGATAACCTCAGAAGAAACATTCAGAAACCTCAAAAGAAACCAAAATTCCTGATATGCAAGTTCTAGAATGTCATAAAAGGTCATAGTAGAAGGAAAGCATATAAAAACACAGTAGAAGTACAACATAAGAAATACGGCAAAGAATAACATAAGAAACATGACAGAACATGTTAAAAGAAATCAGAAAAGCTTTGAAATAATTTAACAAGCCCTAAATTGGAAAAGATAAAGGTTTTGAAAACAAAGTTTTGAAGGAAATCTCGAAAAAATGCTCGAAAGCTCAAGTATAACATAGATCTACAACGGATCTAAAAGAATCATAAGAACCTCGAAAGTTCTAGGGTTTCAGAAGAGCCCTAGAAGCGAGAAGGCCTGAAAAAGTCACGATCTAAGCTAGAGAACATCACAATCAGGCTCAAAAGACCAAGGGCCACCGAAGCAAGGCCGGAGATGGCCGAGATCTTTGAATAAATGAAGGTCTGAATGAAGATCCTCGAGAGCCATTGGAGGCAAGTACGGGCCTTCAATGGCTTTGGAAGCCATGGATTCAGGCGGTTTTGGGTGGTAGTCGAAGGGAGGCGGCTAGGGTTAGGTTTAGGTCTTAGAAAGAATTAGAGAGGAGAGGGAATTTGAGGGCGGCTGATAGAATGAAATGATTTAAGGTTAGGGGTGTAGGCGGATTAAAAAAGGAAAGGGGAAATCGTAGCTGTTGATCAGATTGATCAACGACCTGGATTAAAAGGGGTTTGGGTCGGGTAGTCTTAGATGGGTTAAAGGTTGGGTTAAATGGAATTGGGCTGGTCCGAAATTGGGTTTGAAATTTCAATTAGGGGAACCAATTTTGGCTATAATTGAAATAAAATGAGGCCAGATTTTAAATAGCTAGTTTTTCCCTTTTAAATTTTAAAAAATAGTAAAATGATTTTTTGAAACAAATTGAAAGCACTATATTAATTAATAATATGTAATAATTAAATAAAAAATACTGGAATAAATTTTATATTTATAAAATGCTGTTAATTCTTAAAATAGGCTAAAATTACAATTACATGCAATTTAGTTTTTTAAAATGCCAAATAAATTTGTAAAAATATACAAAATCACCTTTGTCATATTTTGGTATAAATATGAGAACAAAATAATTTATTCATCAAAACGATAGTTTTGGAAATAATTACTGAATTCTGTGGTATTAAAAATAGTTAATAAATCGGTTTAAAAATCATTAAAAATTTGGAAAAGTACCAAAACTCTTGGATGTGCTCATATATGCACATATATGTTATTTTGAAAGTATTTCGGTATAAAAAATACTTAGAAAAAAATTGGGTATCAACAAATGGCCATCTTGAGCTCTAAGATGCAGGCTTCGTACTCGGCTATATTGTTAGTGCATGGGAACCTCAGCTTAGCTGACACCAGATAATGTTGATCGGTTTCTGATGCTAGGACTACTCCTATGCCGACTCCTTTGAAATTTGCTGCTCCATCGAAGAACATTCTCCAACCATCATAGGATTCTGCAATATATTCTCCTATGAATGATACTTCTTCATCAGGAAAATGCATCTTCAGGGATTCGAATTCTCCATCAACGGGATTTTCGGCAAGGTGATCTCCTAGTGTCTGTCCCTTGATTTCCTTCTGAGTTACGTAGACAATGTCGAATTTGCTCATCAGGATTTGCCACTTGGCTAGCTTGCCGGTGGGCATGGGATTCTGAAATAATGTACTTCAAAAGGTCCATCTTTGATATGAGATATGTGGTATAGGCACAGAAGTAATATCTCAGCTTCTGGGCTGCCCAAGTCAAAGCATGACAGGTGCGTTCTAACAGGGAATATCAGGCTTCGTATGGAGTGAATTTCTTGCTGAGATAGTAAATGGCCTGCTCTTTCCTCCCCGTTTCATCATGCTACCCCAGGACGCAACCGAAGGCACCATATAACACTGCGATATAGAGTAGCAAAAATCTACCTGGCTCAGGCGGGACTAAGACTGGTGGTGTTGACAGGTATTCCTTGATCCTTTCGAAAGCTTTTTGGCATTCATCAGTCCACTTGATGGCGACATCCTTTTTCAACATCTTGAAGAACGGCTCACAGATGACCGTGGACTGAGCTATGAACCGGCTAATATAGTTAAGCCTTCCCAACAAACTCATCACGTCCTTCTTGTTCTTTGGCGGTGGAAGTTCCTGAATAGCCTTGACCTTTGATGGATCCAGTTCTATTCCCCGGCGACTCATAATAAACCCAAGCAATTTCCTGGCAGGAACCCCAAATGCCCACTTTGCGGGATTCAGCTTTAGGTTGTATCTTCGCATTCTGTTGAAGAACTTCCTCAAGTCTTCCATGTGATCAGTGGCCCATCTAGACTTGACGATAACGTCATCTACATACACTTTGTTCTCCTTGTGTATCATATCATGAAAAACGGTAGTCATAGCCCTCATGTAGATGGCCCTTGCATTCTTTAACCCAAACGACATCATCTTGTAGCAGTACATTCCCCATGGCATAATGAAAGTCATTTTCTCAGCATCTTCTTCATCCATCCAGATCTGATGATAACCAGCGAAACAATCCACAAATGATTGCAATTCATGCTTGGTGCAATTATCGATCAGGATGTGTATGTTTGGCAAAGGAAATTCGTTTTTCGGACTGGCCTGGTTGAGATCGCAGTAGTCGACACAAACTCTGACCTTCCCATATTTATTTGGCACTGGCACAATATTAGCTAACCATGTTGGGTATTCCACTACCCTGAGAACTTTAGCTTTGACCTGCTAGGTGACTTCTTCATTGATTTTCAAACTCATATCAGGTTTGAATTTTTTGAGCTTCTACTTTACCAGTGGAGATGTCGGATCAGTTCGCAGTTTGTGTGTCACAATAGATGTACTCAGAACAGTCATGTCATCATACGACCAGGCCAATATTTCCTCATATTCTCTTAGATATTCCGTGTACTCTTCCTTTTCTGACGGTGATGAGTGAACACTGCTTCGTGTTTCTTTGACATTTTCTGCATCTCCCAGGTTAACAATTGCAGTCTCATCCAGGTTGGACTTCAATCTATTTTCAAAATTCTCAACTTCCTTGACAATCTCTTCCGATATGTCATCTTCCTCTAAGTCTGTGTCTGTTTGTTGCATTGTCTTATTGCATGTCACAGTCATTGGTTCATCAAGATAAGTAATGGTAATGCTGTATAAGTAAAGTAATGAGAGAAAATAATAAGAGTATTGATTTATAAGGAAAATAGAAATGCTTTGATAAATTCCATAACTATTTTGAACATTGAAGATCTTATTGTGAAATTTAAAAATTCGAAAGGAAAGTCAACTAGTAAAAATAAAAGATAGTGCATGATGCTTGTTCAGCCTTGCTACCCCGAGGATCGTCGGGCTTGGTGGTTCTGACGGTCCAGTTAGTGAGGCATGCTCCTCTGCTTACTTCCTATATGGAAGGGCCTTCCTCCACCTCCTTTTCAAAAATGACACAACAATCCATATCATTGTCTTTCAGGAACAAATTGCTCACTGCTGCCAATGCTTCCTCTTCTTCTGACCCATAGATAACTTTGGCTAGTTGGAAAGTCTATTCCAAGCATGGTATTGGCTGCTCCAATGGATAGTAAGGACCGCGCCATGGGGGCGGCCAGCTGTTAAATTCCTCCCAGGTATACTCATATCCCAGACCGAAGGTGGTGCCATGTTTCTTTAATTTGATAAGCTTAGCAATTCCTTAGAGGTTCTTGCCAAGTCCATTGCCAGGTTCATATCCGCTCCAGTTCAATATGCTTTTAATTTTTTTGTCCCACTATTTGTCCTAGTGAACGTCGTTAACTTGCTCAATGTGGTGATAAGTCTCCCCGCCTATATCTTTCTTCTGCCTCTGATTGCTGGGATGGTCTGGCGATAGTATATGGTATTGCTATCGTCGACGTGAATGATCACCTCTTGGTAATTCCACTCAAACTTCACTGCCTGATGTAGTGTTGATGCTACAGCCCTAGCGGCATGAATCTATGGTCGTCCCAACAATAGATTGTAAGATGCAGGCACGTCTATTACTTGAAAATCAACATCAAACTAAGTAGGCCCCATTTGCAAGCACAGACTAATTTCCCAAATTGTGGACCTTTGGGAACCATCGAAAGCTTTGACGTTGATGGCCCCATCCTTGATCTCATGCAGTCTCTTTTCCAATGTTCTGAGTGTTACCAACAGACAAATGTTGAGGCCGGACCCTCCATCAATCAGGATTCTGGTGATAAAATAATCTTTGGATTGCACGGTGATGTGTTACGCCTTGTTGTGACTCAACCCCTCTGGTGGCAGCTCATCTTCATAAAAAGTGATCTTGTGACTTTCCAATACCTGCCCTACCATGTTTGCCATCTCTCCTCCGGTGATGTTGCTTGGTACATATTCCTCACTCAACACCCTTAATAGGGAATTCTTGTGTGCATCATAATTCTGTAGCAAAGCCAGGATAAAAAATTGCGCTGATATTTTGTTCAGCTGATCAATGATCGAGTATTCTTTGGATTGTATCTTTCTCCAGAGATTGTTAGGCCCGATTTCAGCGATGGTTGGTCGACTAGAGTCCTGCTTGCTTGACTCAGCCAAATGTTCCAGGGTATAAACCCTATTGGTTCTCGTCATACCCTGTGCCGCAACAACTTCCCCGAACTTGACCTTTCCTTTTCTTCTTGCCTCGGTTGTGTCGTCCCAAGGTATGGCATTTGTATGGAATGGTGTTATGGCAACATTGATACTTGAACTGGCATGGCTATCTTTACCCCGAATGGAGCATGCACATTAGGCGGTAAAATTGCAACTTCGAAGGGTATAGGTGCATTTGCCGGTGACATAAATTCGACCTCAATCGGCAATGGCATCTTTGTAGAGGATGGTGCTTCAAACTCAGGTGGCATAGACATATTTACCTCGGCGTCCCCAGACGGCTAAATCTGGAATACAATCAGATTAAGGGTGACTATTAGCTTCTTTGGATCGTCACCTTCTGTGATCAAACCGATCGATCCCTTGGGGTCCCAATCATCCTCTATTTCAATCATGTGAATGCCTCCACCCTTCTGATCTGTCAGAGGGTTATTACGAACATTTGGAGTAGGTTCCTTTGCCACAATAATCTTGTTATCAATCAAAGTCTGGATCTTATCTTTCAGAGAGCGGCATTCATCAATGGTGTGTCCTTTCATGCCGGAATGGTATGCACGGGACTTATTTGGATTAACCCACTAAGAAGGGTTCTCAGGAGCAGCAGGGATAGGGGTGATGTAACCAGCAGTTTTAAGTCTTTCATACAATTGGTTGATAGGTTCAGCCATAGCCGTATATTGTTCTGGGGGTCTTCGGTCAAAGTTTGCTCGGGGTCTAGGGAAGTTTTGGCGTGGAGGAGGGTATTGGTAGTGGGATGGTTGAGTGTTGTAGGCTTGGTAAACATGTGGTGGTTGGGAGTATTTGGGTGAAGTGGGCTGATATGTGGGAGGTGATCGATAGGTGAGTGGTGGAGTTTGGTAAGAGGGTGAGGGTGCTTGGTAGTTTGGGGTAGGCTGATATGTGAGTGGAGGCATTGGGTATGTTTGGTATTTGATGGGAGATTTGGTTCTCTCTGCCACCATTATGGCTCATACGTCCCTTTTCTTGGACATACCACCTGACTGTAAGGCCTTGTTTGTAGCTTGCAAGGCCTCAAAATTCGTAACCATACTGCTTTTGATGCCCTCTTTGATCCTTTCTCCCAGCTTGATAATGTCAGAAAATTGTTGGCCCTCGATCATCATCAGCCTCTCATAATATTGTAGGCCTTGGGCTCGGATAAAGAATTTGTTCATTTGTTCTTCTTCTAAGGCAGGTTTGACCTTGGCAACTTCGGACCTCCAACGAGTAGCATACTCGCAGAAGGTTTCTGTGGGCTTCTTCTTCAGATTTTGAATATAGAACACATCTGGCGCATTCTCCGTGTTGAACCTGAATCTGTCCATAAAATCAGACGCCATGCTTATCCAATTCGACCACTTCTTTGGATTTTGGCTAATGTACAGAGATAAAGCATCTCCCTTCAAGCTCCTCATGAAAAGCTTCATGCGGATTTTCTCGTCTTTTCTTGCTCCAACCAATTTGTCACAGTATATTCTCAAATGGACCCTTAGATCTCCTGTACCATCAAACATTTCAAACTTAGGAGGTTTGTACCCCTCAGGTAGTTCAACAACGGGTTGTATGCATAGATCTTCGTAGTTCAGCCCTTCAATTCCCTTACTACCTTCAACGCCTTGAATTCTGCTAGTCAACCTTTTAAGTTCTTCGGCCAGGTTTCTGATAAACAAGTCCTTATCATTGGACTCGGTTGTGCTTGAGATGAGTTGGGTAGAGTGCGACACAGTCTCCACGTAGATAGGGGTATTATGTTGGGTGTGGCAGTGGTCATTTGTAGAGTTTTGGAGTTCTAGGATGAGCAGTGGGGTGTTATTTGAGGTATGGCAGGTGTTGCAGTGGTGATGAGGAGTGGGATGGTTTTGTTATTTTGGGATATTTTATGGAGGTACAGGATTCTAAGCATTTAGGAAATTAACATCTGGAGTGGTGAGGGAAAATGACAGATTTGCCAGATTCCGAACATGGTCAAGTTCTTCTTGAAACTTCAGTAGCTTTTGTTCCAGTTGGGATGCATTTTCCTTGGGGACTAGAGTACCGTGACCATGAGTGACCTCTACCCATTCAGTTGAGTTCTCTTTTCTGGCATTGTTCAAATCTTCCATTTTCCCATTGTTATTGTGTCTGATAGGACTAAGAGGAGGAGTCAGTGGAGGGCCCTTGGATCTCGTAAAATAGGATGATGTTGCCAGGGTTCACGAACTAACCTTTGCGGGGAGGGGAATAAACAAAAAGTAAAACAAAAAGGTAACAAGTCAGTGAGGATTACATATAAAAATAATGCAATATTTAAACATACAGTGCAGGAACGTAAAGCGTGTCCTAATTTGGGGACCTCTTTATGTCCTAGGTAGGCCTAGAGACAAATTGATTTGGAGAACTTGGAATGCTAAATGCCTCATTTCATTGATAAAAAGTAGACGAATCCCAAATCAACGCTAAATAACAGGAAATAAAAGTCACTAGTGGCCATTGGCCTTATTACATTTTATAAAGCAGAAATGAAAACTCCTATCTATTTGGTCCTAGAAGGACCTTCCCCAGATTCGGCATCCTTGACTCCATCTAACAGCTTCCTTAACTCGTGCAGTCCCAGCAGCAGGTAAGCTCTGGCCAGATGTCCGCCTTCATTTCCTTCAGCATTCCGGCAGTCTTCGACCCTCTTGAGAAATTTCTTTTCCAACTCTACTATACCTCGCTCCAAATATCCTAATCGCTTGTTAGCACTGACAACCATATCTTTCCACTCTTCAATTAGATTTTGATTGGCTTCCTGCATCACACGGTGCTCGTTTTCGCATTCCTGGATCCTCTTGCGTAGTTTATTGTACTTGACTTGTGCTTCGGCCTTTTAATCTATGATTTTGTGACCTCGAACAAACCCAGGCTGACCCAGATGTCACGACCCGGATTTCCCACCATCGGGATCGTGATGGCGCCTACTCGTGGTAGCTAGGCAAGCCAACTTACTTACCGTTTCCGTTAGTAAAACCATTCTTTTGTCAATTTATAGCATCATTAATAATAACAACAATAACTGCGGAAGTCTAATTTTATAAGTCTGAATTAAATACGAAATGCTCAACAATATTCTCTACCCAAGATTTGGTGTCACATACTAACGAACCACTGAGAATAAACTACATATAAAGGTCTGAAAGAAATATAACAGTTGTCTATCTCGAAACAATGAGGCAATAGTATAAATGAAAAACATAAGAAGAGACGCCGGGCCTACGGACGCCTACAAGGCTACCTCAGTCTCGTGATAATAAAATCCTGCTCCCGAACTACTGCTGCTACTGCTGCTCAAAACCTGGACCTATGCAAAAATGCACAAAAGTGTAGTATCAGCACAACTTACCCCATGTGCTGGTAAGTGTCTAGCCTAACCACGGCGAAGTAGTGACGAGGCTAGACTGGACACCACATAAACCTGTGCAGTTATAAATATACAGCGGAAATCGAATACCAAGTAATTAACAACATGGGAGGGGGAAACATGCTATGGGGAAATACAATTAGCAGTAA
>MU708710.1:42495-119574 GCA_026770625.1 Nicotiana glauca | reverse complement strand
TCAAACAAAAGGAGAACCTCTTAATTCAAGTGTGCTACCCAACTGGAAGGCCAACACTTATATTTAAATTTAACCGGTAATTTGCAAAAGAAATTGGGCCCTTGGCATTTAGGCCTCGTGAACGCAGCCCAGGCTTAAGGCAAGAGCATCAACCTTTAAGAAAGGGTTGCCTCGTACTGGGCCTCACGTGGAGTCAAGCCTAAGGCTGGTTTGGGCAAATACAGACACGTTTGGGCTCTCAAAGGAGCCCAAATCTCCTATTGATTTTACAATTGGCATGTTATTGAAAGGACCAGGCCTGTGGATATCTCATGCTAATTTCAGTTATAAAGCTGATCAAAAGTCATTTGGGGCCTGCGTTTGAGCCCAGAGACGTAGTTCAACTTGCAATAAATCTACAATACTACAGCCTTCCCAAATCATTTTGTTAACACTCACATTTTACTAATTCAGTGCTCAAAACCGTTCAAGAGGAAGGATGTACAATTCGAATTTTAAAGGCAAAAATTGAAATGCTTAACATCAAATTCTGGATCCTTATTTTATTGAAATGTGACTTTTCTCATTTTGGTGAATCAACATTCTGAAGCTTGATTTTAATCCCATATCTAAACCAACAGACCCAAACATACTAGAACTAATATTCCTACTAACTTCCATGACCATTTAAATATTCGATTATCAATCATAGAAGCATGTTCATGGTTTCAGGATAAGTTTCATATATCATAACAGTTTTTCGACTAAAAATTGAACTAATGCACAAGACTAAGCTATGTTTTGCTAAAGCTAATACTAGACAAAATTATCAATCGTGGAAACTCATACAGTTCAGTCGTTCGGTCCAATTATACAGTCCAGAGTTTGTGTAAATACAAATCAAATTTAAACTATATTAACAATTACAACTAGCATCTATTTAACTATCATTAACTATTAATCCAAACATGCACAGTTCAATGAGCAAACGTGTGAGCATTTTTATCTCATTTCTATCTCAAAGCTACATCAATTCGAGTTCAAGTGTGTACCTGGAAGATAATGAAATAGAGGAGAAGCAGAAAATCAGTTGCAGTACAACAACAGATTAACAAGCAGCAAACTCAGAAACCAGTTCAAAACCCAGGACTATTATGCAAACAAAATCCAACAGTCACGACCCGTAATCAACCAAAATAAACCAGTCGAACAAACCATATTCCAGCTTGAAACTAACTCTAGGAGCTCTAAACCTCAAATACTGATCAAAACCCGATAATTCAAGCCATTTTTGAACCTTAAGTGAGCTAGGAATTTGAATTCAGCTAAACTAGTAATCAATCTAGAAAAATCAATGCAATAGTACTCTTTTTTTTAAGCTTTTCTGTTGTTTTCCTTTTTTGTTTGGTTTTTGAAGGTTTTTTAGAATTTGAAATTCAAATTTCAGATTTGAAACTTGTTGAGCAATTTTGAGGGAAATTTTCAGATTTGTCAAACTGGTGAAACAAGACAGTAATTACTGCCTTTTGTAGGCAAGCTAAGGGAAAATTTCAAATTTTTATTTACACCCCTAGTCCCTCTTTTAATTTTTCAGTTTTACTTATTTATCCCTCATTTTTTGACTTGTTACTCAAGTCACTACACTAAAATTGCTGAAATTTAAACTAAGGACCTATTCTAGAAGGGTCTAGGGAATTCTAGCTTTATCTACAACATTCTAACCAATTTTAAGTACCTAGATTACCCCTGAATTTATTTTGAAATTACTAACCTAAAGCTTCAAGCTCTTTTACCCTAGTTAAAGTTAACTCTAGTTAAGCAAAGAGTTGAATTATTCAGCTATATCCAATTACCTAAAACTAATCCTAACACTTACTTTAAAACAACCAATGAACATAAAGAATAATTACTAATCAAAATCATGCATCAATAGGACCCAAACTAATTCGAATAATTACTGAACAACTATTGATTCGAAACACGAAATTAAACTAATAGAACAAACTTAAATCATAAATGAAGCCTAAAGAAAATTTAAACAGAACAACAAAAATTAAACTAAACCCATGAACATGATTAACCCTAATTTTAAAGGACTCAAATTGCAACTAATATTAACAAACGAACAAATTATTATTGAAGAAAAACATATCAAAAATCAAAGCAAAACTAACAGAAAATCCACCTAAACTAACAATTAGACGCTTAAACTAATCAAAACTAAACTAACACCTAAACATTTAAATTAATAGAAATAAAACAACAATCAGATTAGGATTAGACTAAATTAAAAAAGAATCAAAACAGCACAGAAATTAAAACAAGATTAACTATCAACAAGAGCACAAACTAAATCAAAAACTCATGAGGACAAAGAAATAATAAAAACAAGAATACAAACTTACTGAGTTGGACCAGCTTGAATGCCTACACGGATTAGGGTTCTTCAAACCCTAAATTCAAGATTAGCGGGATTCCACTTGGATTCGACGGATTCCGGCTTGAAATTTGGAATAAGGAAGTCGAGGAAGGCTTGGGTGTGATTTTGGGGCTTTTGGGAAGACTTAGGGTTCTGGGTCAGAACTTCAACTCAATATTCGAGAAGCTCGGCTCGGATTCGAAGGAAAATGATCTAGGATATGGAAAAAGGGCCTAGAGGAGAACATATGGTGTAACTTTGGTGAAGTTTGGACGACTTTGTGTTTTGGCCGAAATTTTGATTTAATATTCGAAGATTTCAGTGGGGATTCGAAGGAAACCATGGATGGATTTGGAAAGAGGAGGTAGAGGAGGTTCAGGGGTGTTAATTTGGATGGTATTGGAGCTCTGCCACCTCCGTGCGCAATTTCCGGCGGCGGTGCACGGCGGCGTTATATCGAGGTCTCTGAAGGGTTATGGGAATGAAGGAGATGGACTTGGGGGTAGGGTAGGTTAGGACAGTTTTATAGTTAGTGAACCCCTAGTTCTTGGCCGTTGGATCTACAAACCTAGACGGCCAGGATTAAAACCCGACCATATGGCATCGTTTGGAGAGTCAAGGGAGACGGACCGGGTTGACTTCAATTGGGCTCGATTTTGATCCGGTGCTTTGAGGGGTTTGGGCTTGAATTATGACCAAAAATTGGCCCAAAATTGATGGCCTGCTTCCTTTTCTTAATTTCTATTCTTTTATTTATTTTCTTCTTTTCTTTTGTATTTTATTTATTTATTATTATTATTATTTTAATTTTTATTAAAAGCAAGATTAAAAATAAGGACCTGAATTAACTCCAAAAATATACTAATTAATTCCTACATAAACTAATTCCTAATTTAAAAACAAACTAAGGCAAATTAAAAATAGAAATGCAAAGAATTATTTTTGTTGTTTTTTTTATTTTTTATATTATTGATTTACTAATTAAAAATGCTAAAATTGGAACTTTAATGTTATTTTGTATTTTTTTTTTTGAATTTTATCAATAAAAAACACACACAAACATGTAATCAAAACACTAAAACTCATGCAATTAATTCCCTAAAATTCAGATAATAAGAGAAAAATCCTAATTCTAATGAATTTGTAGGAGTAAGTTAAGTGAGGCAAAAAATTACATGCTCACAGGCGCTGGGGAAGTATCGCCGCTATCGAGACCGGTGCCGAGAGATCCGCAAGCTTTTGAGGAATGATTCCCGCAGCCGGGCTCTTATCGAGGAGCTGGCGAGGCGGGACCATCTGCTACAGCAAGCGCTTGGTAGCAAAAGTGCTCTCGAGGAGCAGCTCCGTCGGAGGGATGAGGAGCTCGAGGTAGGTAAAAGGGTCGCAGCTGAATGTGAGCGTCTGCAGGGTTAGTTGAGGGAGATGGAATTGGAGGCGGAATGGAGTCGGGTCAAGGCAGCGGAGACGGCTGCGGAATGGAGTGGGAAAGTGATGGTGCTAAAAGATGAAACTGCGGCTTTGAAGCTTCAGGCGAGGGTTGCCTCGACGAGAGTCGCAGGGCTGGAGGAAGCGATTCGCATGCACGAGTCCAAGCGGGAGTCGGAGAGGGCTGCAGCGGCCCTTAGAGAAGTGGGGCTTGAAAATCGAATCGGTGTCTTTGAGCAAGACGCTGAAGTCATGGTGGATCGGATCACGGCCTTAGAAGAAGAGAATCAGCGTCTGCGAGACCAGGCTGCTTCTTCCAACCAGGCTCGCAAATTTTGGGTCTATGCTGAGGCCCAATGCGATATATATAAGAATTTATAGGAGGCCGGTACCGTGACCGAAGCTGATTTTGAGGAAGCGTGTCTGAAGGCTTGTGAGGCCCGTGCCGACTGTGGTTTTGACATAGCGACGCCAGAGGCTGATGATGGTGCGGATGGTGGCGCGGATGGCGCCGAGTAAAAAGATTTGCTATTGATTTTTGCTTGTTCTGTTCGCCGTTTGGCGTTTGGGTGTTTCTTGTTTTTATTTTCTTTTTTCTTGTATTGACCTGCCTTGACCGGGTGTAAGCGGGGATGACCCGCACTCAACTTTGTAGATAAATAAATTCTCTTTTTCGTTGCTTGTTTTGTATTTATTTTTGTACCTTCCCTTCTTTCACCTTAGATTTTCCTTTTGCACGTGTTCGAATGGATGATTCTCCCTTGAGCTCGATCGGGGTTGGCATTTTAGTTTTTGATATTTAACGGTTTTGCTTCTTCGACTCGATGTGAACGAGTCGGAACCGTTGTTTGGCGATAGTGGCACTTAGCCTTAGTCCCAGTTCAGATACGGTCGAACTACCGGCTGTGATGGTAAAACACGGCCTTGTAGTTTGACTGGGGCCAAACTTTAACTCGGAGGAAATGGCACGTGGCCCGAATATTAGTTCTAGTAGGAAGGACTTACTCGAATAGCGAGGGTGCCTAGTCCGTGCCTTGATTCGTCGGAGGTTGGACTTGCTGAGTTTGATGATGACAGCGCTTAACCTGAGTCCTAGTTAAACTGGAGTTGAACTTTATTAAATTTGATGGCGAAGGCGCTTAGCCTTATAGTTCGAGCGAGGTCAAACTTGTTGAATTTAATGGCGAAGGCACGTAGCCTGAGTCCTAGTTCGACTGGAGTTGAACTTATTAAATTTGGTGGCGAAGGCGCGTAGCCTGAGTCCCAGTTCGACTGGAGTTGAACTTATTAAATTTGGTGGCGAAGGCGCTTTGCCTTATAGTTCGAGCAAGGTCGAACTTGTTGAATTTAATGGCGAAGACGTGTAGCCTGAGTCCCAGTTCAACTAGAGTTGAACTTATTAAATTTGATGGCGAAGGCGCTTAGCCTTATAGTTCGAGCGAGGTTGAACTTGTTGAATTTAATGGCGAAGGCGCATAGCCTGAGTCCCAGTTCAACTGGAGTTGAACTTATTAAATTTGGTGGCAAAGGCGCTTAGCCTTATAGTTCGAGCAAGGTCGAACTTGTTGAATTTAATGGCGAAGGCACGTAGCCTGAGTCCCAGTTCAACTGGAGGTGAACTTATTAAATTTGGTGGCGAAGGCGCTTAGCCTGAGTCCCAGTTCAACTGGAGTTGAACTTATTAAATTTGGTGGCGAAGGCGCTTAGCCTTATAGTTCGAGCGAGGTCGAACTTGTTGAATTTAATGGCGAAGGCGCGTAGCCTGAGTCCCAGTTCAACTGGAGTTGAACTTATTAAATTTGATGGCGAAGGCGCTCAGCCTTATAGTTCGAGCAAGGTCAAACTTGTTGAATTTAATAGCGAAGGTGCGTAGCCTGAGTCCTAGTTCAACTAGAGTTGAACTTATTAAATTTGGTAGCGAATGGGCTTAGCCTGAGTCCCAGTTTAACTGAGGTTGAACTTGTTAAATTTGATGGCGAAGGCGCGTGGCCTTATAGTTCGAGCGAGGTCAAACCCGTTGATTTTAATGGCGAAGGCGCTTGGACTGAGTACCAGTTTAACTGAGGTTGAACTTGTTAAATTTGATAGCGAAGGCACTTGGCCTTATAGTTCGAGCGAGGTCGAACCATTGATTTTAATGGCGAAGGCGCTTGGCTTGAGTCTCAGTTTAACTGAGGTTGAACTTGTTAAATTTGATGGCGAAGGTGCTTGGCCTTATAGTTCGATCATGGTCTAACCCGTTGATTTTAATGGCGAAGGCGCTTGGCCTGAGTCCCGGTTCAACTGAGGTTGAACTTGTTAAATTTGATTGGCTCAATGCCATGGGTACTGAATGTCGAGGCTCGGTTTTGATTCGAGATCTTATGTAGTCCATACGTTGTCTTCCCAACCGGAGCACCCAGGTTGTCCTGAGGTGACTCCCGGTTTGGGGTATCTCTGCGCAGGTTTCCGGCTGGATCCCATATCAGGGGTGTGGGAGAGTTCTTGCATAGATTATCCCTTAGGAGGGGGCTTCTTCTTCTTGTTTGCACTTTTCGAAATCAGAAGAGCAAAGGATTTGGGTTTTCATTGAGATCTTCGAATCCCCTTTGTCTAATATGTCGCTTTAGCTCGTCTGAGCTAGATTGCTTTCTCTTTTCGGGCGTTTCTTTCCTTTTGGTCCAAGGAAGAACTATGCGATTTTGCTAGGAAATTCCCACAGACGGCGCCAAATTGTTTGCCTCAAAATTTATTGATTACTTTGTAAGCATAAAACAATAAAAATAAATCAAAGGGTAAATCATAGCAAATCGTAATAAATCATTGGACCAAGCGAAATACATAAAGAACAAACATTGAGAATTGGGGAAAAATAAATTAGGAGACTTTATTGACTGTAGTGACTTGGTCTGCCTCTCCTTGAAGAGGTTCAGAGCCTTACAATGGTGTTTCCTTCTCCCATAATATCAGTAATGTTCTCTATTTCCTGTCATGAATAGTGTAGAAGAAGAAGCCCCCCTACCCAAAGGTTCTCTCTTGATATTTATAGTTGTGAGCTTCGCGAGCTGGCAATAAGTGGTCGTGGCCATGTTGAGGTTTCGCCTTTGTAATTGTGGAAGGGCCGTGGCCCTGTTGATTGGGTCAGACGAGGATTGAACACCATTAGTCTAAAGTGGTCATACCACTTATTAATCATGAATTAATTAGGACGGAATTAGCTTAGTTGATCGTCATGGGGTCGGATTCTGACCCATACAGTTACGATTTTCAAAGTTAAAACCAAGGTATGCGTTCGCGCAACTTTGGACGAAACAATCATAATAATAATAAAGTGTTATTAATTGTGTACACGTTCGCGTGACACGAGTATGATTTAAAAATAAATATTCGTAGAAAATGCTTTAGGCGCGACTTAATCTATCATCGTGATTGTGTATACGTTCGCGTGACATAATTATAATTTTTAAAATAAATCGAGGTATGCGTTCGCGCAACTTCGACCAAATATTCTTAATATTAACAAAACGTGATTAATTGTGTGCACGTACGCATGATATGATTCTTGATGGCTTGAACGAAATAAGTACACGTACGCGTGACTCGTTTCAAGATAATTCCATAATTACGAATAATCAAGTAATTAAAAGCGATAAAAAAAAGTAGAAGTACATAGGCTCTAAAATACGTAATAAAATAATTTAATTAAGCCATGTATGATTAAAAGCGACCGTGCTAAAATCACGAAACTCGAAAATGCCTAATACCTTCTCCCGGGTTAACAGAATTACTTACTCGGTCTTCTGTGTTTGCGGACTTTAAAACAGAGTCAAATTTCCTCGATTTGAGATTAAAAATAAACCGGTGACTTGAGACACCATAAATATCTTAAGTGGCGACTCTGAAATTAAATAAATAATCTCATTTCGAATAATGACACTTTAATTGGAAAAACTCCCTATCCAACACAGTGCAAAATAAATGTAACTAAATTCCTCTTCCTACAACTCAGAATCTTTTGCACTTGCCTTAAGTAGAACGTTGGCACCTTCACTATGTAAATCATAGAAAAACAGCTTTGCAGAAATCGCAGGTTTGTTCGTTATACTTCCTACACAAAAGACATTAATAAGATGTCAAAAAAAGTTAATAAAAAAACATAAACCAAAACAAATATTGTAAACTTTACCATATAAGGTCACGAGTTCATTCCAAAGATGTTGGCTACTCTCTAAAACTCCGTATTTGTTCACATATTCAGGGATAGACATAAACATAAAAGTATCATATGCTAGTAGTTGAGAACAGTTTTGCAATGCCTTCGGACCTTAGTTTTAATTATAGCAAAGGCAGAAACAGAGGAAAAACAAAATTTCCATGCCACTAAGGTATTTAATTATTTTATTTCAACAAAATTTATAATAAATAAAATATGTATTTATTAATTAATCCGACCACACTTCTATCATCTGGCCATCAAAAATCTCTGCCCGCCAATTCCTGACATCTTTCGCCCTAGTATAAGAATGATCCACGTCTCCAGGCAAAGATATAACATTACCATTTTGGTCTAAATATAACAGATGGATCCCTATCTTCTTTACTGTAACTCCTCTAGACCCCACTTCTATCCTTTCCCCGCCATCAAAAGCTTTATGTAAGTAAGATATGTAATATACACATGATACTTCTCTATTTCCATCGTGAAGCATTACTAATCGTGGGTATGGAACAATTAAAGTCTCTTTATGGGCAATACTAATCCAGAAGCTTGGATAAAGGATTGAGTAGTTGAAACTCTTTTTGGGTTCTTCAACTAATCTATTTCCACCAATTCCTGACATAAGAATGATCCACGTCTCCCGGCAAAGATATAACATTACCATGTTGGTCTAAATATAACAGATGGATCCCTATCTTCTTTATTGTAATGTCTTCTGACCCCACTTCTATCATCTGGCCATCAAAAATCTCTGCCCGCCAATTCCTGACATCTTTCGCCCTAGAATAAGAATGATCCACGTCTCCAGGCAAAGATATAACATTAGCATGTTGGTCTAAATATAATAGATGGATCCCTATCTTCTTTATTGTAATGTCTTCTGACCCCACTTCTATCCTTTCCCCGCCTTTAATCATCTGGCCATAAAAAAGTTCATTTAAGATAGATATGTAATATACACATGTCAGTTCTCTGTGTCCATCAAGTATTCCAATATTACTCCACGGAATACCTGAAGGCACTTTATGGGCAATGCTAATCCTGAAGGTTGGAAAAAGGGCTACATCCAAAGCGTCGACAACAAACCAGAGAACCATTCCTAAGAAGTTATACTCATTATTATTATGTGTCGGCATAGTGAAACAGATGGATGAAGCTGTTACTTGATTGCTGCACCATTCTGGAATCTCATTGCATTCCAGATAAATTTCTAAATAACCCTGCATCAGACAAAGACTCAAGATCATTAATATGATATATAGGAGAGAGAGAGAGAGAGAGAGAGACTAACCATGTCGATCTTCTCTAAATGGATTGATAGAGCAGGTGCACTAAAGAAACCTTCATTGAATGGATTCTGCAGAGAACTACAATTACTCATGTTAATCAACCGTATAGAAGGGGGGTTGTCCAACTCTGTAATCTTGACCAATTTTTGGCAATTTTGAAGTTCAAGATGTCCAAGATTCTCTAAATTTGATACTGACGGGAGTGTTTGAAGATTCTCACAGTCATTCAAACACAACTTCTTCAATACTCGTAACTTAGAAAAATCGAAGGGTAGACAATGGAAACTGTTGCCACTCAAATCTAAAAACTTTAAGGAGGATAAGTTCCCAATATCCCTAGGAATATCAGCATCGGACAAATTCCAGTATCTAAGGCTCAATTCGGTTACAAAAGTTAGCAAGGAATATTGTATCCGATGGACACCTCTTCCAGAAATACTCCTTTTGGCCTCTAACTCTTGACCTCGCACTCTCAAAGTTACAAGATTTCTTAGCATTTCAACAGAGCTAGGCAATTGATTTATACCCGTAGAAGATGCAGAAAAATATCTTAGACTTTTCATATCTCCAAGGTTATCTGGCAGTGTTTTTATAGAGGAGCAGTGATGAATGAACAATTCTTCAAGGGATATTAGCTGGCATATGCTGCTTGGAAGATCCCTAAGTTTTTCGCAACGAGACATATCTAGTTTAATTAGTCTGTCCAAATTTCCTAATGATGGATGGATCTCTGTCAGACTTGAGCAACCACCAAGCAGCAAAGTCTCAAGACTTCGTGAACCGTTGAAGTTTGGAGTCCTTCTGAGTTGCTCGCAATAAGAGAGATTCAGCTTCTTCAAACTTCTACAACACTAAAAGTAAACCAAATATAGTTTCAATTAATATTTTCTTTCACTCAGTGGCAATAATAGTACATATAAAATTGTAAAATTGAGTAACAAACCTGCAAATGCAATTGAAATTCTTTGATATCACTCTCCCGCATATCTATAACCACAAGATTCTCAGCTGGAAAATTTGATGGTATACATTTTAAAGGACGTTTTTGCCAAGACAACCATTTGAGCTTCTTGGACAACAGCCCAAAATCTCCACTAATATGTAACTCATTGGTTATAAGCACCCTAAGGTTCTTCATTTGCTCAAATGCTTTGGTGCTCAAGTTCACTCCCTTTAAAGTCCCTGGATCTACCTTCAGTACTTCTACATTTTTGGAACCCTGCAACTCAGTAAAAAAGAAAAGTAACTAAAGCTCATGTTAAGTCCCAGAAATTAAGCGAGAAAAATGTTTTATACAAGTTGGTGGACAAACAAAGAGAATACACCATGTATCAACAAAAATGAACTTACACATTAGAGGATGTTAAACAAATTTAAAATTGCTCAAAAAGCTAAGATGAGAGCCTTTCCAAACTGGCTAGCAGCATTCATTAAGTTCACATGCCTCATTTCTTCGAGCAAGCTTAATTTCCACATTTAGTTAAGTAAAGTCAAATATCTTTGGATAACTAATCATGGAGATACTATGGTCAATGCCCATAAGCATGTTAGTTATAAGAATTTAATAAGAAATATGCATCACCAAATTTGGATAATTGTTAAATAGGTGATTTTTTTTTGCCTTTGGTGTGAGTTAAGAATTTAGCAAATGTCACTTCTAGTTTACAATGGTTGACAAACAACTACAAAATACTTACTAACAGAGACGAAGCACAAAATGAATTCACTTCTTATGAAGACAACAGAAATTATAAGCAATAAACAACTAAATTGAAAAAAAAATATTATAACCAAGATAAAGGATAAAAGATTCACTTAATTTATTTCCTTGTAGAACATCACAGAGTGATGAACAATCTACTTCGTTTTCTAGGGTCTCGAGGTTATTCCATGCGAACGATTTCTCTTCCTATATCTCTCACTAGATCATGCATCTTCAAACGATACGGAGGTCTTTGGAGCAAGTGTTTTTGGACTAAAGTTGCAATTGCACTTTTAGCATGAAAGCTACATGCATTTAATATTTCTGTAACTTCATGCTCACGAAACCCATGGAAGGCGCACGCAATATCAAGGAAAACAGTTTGTGTTTCATCATCAAGTCCATCAAAGCTTATCTTGAGAATCTTTTGGATATCACAATGAGGAATTGCTCTTAGTTTTTCAAATTTATATCCCCATTCTTCTACCGAACTTCCTTGTAAATGTGACCCCAATGTCACAAGAGCTAACGGTAGTTTACCTGAATATTTGATTATGTCTCGTGCCAATTTAACATAATCTTCTGGTGGAAATGATTGTCAAAAGCATGCCAACAAAAAAGTAACATAGCTTCATTGTCAATTAATAGTTTGGCCTCTTATCTCTCTTTTTCTCTAAGCTGACATAGCAATCGGTGGTCTCGGGTGGTATTGATTATTAAACTACCCTAACCAAACCAACTTCTTTCTCGTGTTAAGGATTCTAATTGTTTTCTGTGGTCCACATCATTAAGAACAATTAGAACCTTCTTTGACCCAAGTCTTGCTTTGATTAGATTGATGCCTTGAGCAACATTGCCAACTTTGATGTCGTCAGTTTTGAGAATTTGTCGAAGAAGTTTCTCTTGTAGCTTGACAAGATCAAATTCTTCAGCTTCTGATCTAACATCTGAATGGAAGCAACTACTATTGAAGAGTCGAAACATTTGATTGTCGATAGCTTTTGCCATAGTTGTTTTCCCTATGCCACCAACTCCGTGAATACCAATCATGTGAACTTCATATTCACATTCATTTTGCAATAACAACTCTATATCTTTGACACGAGAATATACTCCAACGGGGTGCCAAGCAACATCTAGAGGTTTCTGGTTGACCTCTTGTAGGACTTGCTGTATAATTTTTTCAATTAACTTTGATTCATGCCTACAAATTTTTTAGCAAAAACAAAAAATTAAAAGAAACACTACTGCAGTAAATAAAACTTTGATATGTGAAAATATTTGACGGACAAAACAAAATCGATAGCCAAGACATAACACAGTGGGATGAGTCTAAGCAACAAAATAGATAACTTACCGCGTCATATAGGATATTTTAAGAAATAATTTATGTTATATATATTGATAGTTTCAATAATATCAATGTATAAAACTTAAACTCTATTTAACCGTTAGTATCATATCGTATAAACAATTGAACAAATAACAAATTAAATTATATAGTTGTATCAAGAAAGTATACCCGTCAGCAATATTTTGCAAATCCCATCCAGATAAATTTGCAGCTTCAGTAAGTGCAGCTCTCCATTTCTCCACCATTTGAGCTCCAATTGATCGTTCCTTGAGTTTAGCCAAAGCTTCACCAAATAACCCAATTTGCTTTCGTACCTCAGAAAGATCAGCATCATAGAAAATAGGCAAAACCATCTGCTTTAGTTTCTCTTTGCATTCAATAATTTTAACTAGTACAGGGAGGAGTTGATAAACCTGTTGAAACTCTTTTTGGATACTCAAGAATATGAATGATCCACGTCTCACGGCAAAGATATAACTTTACCATTTTCGTCTAAATATAACAGATCGATCCCTATCTTCTTTACTGCAACGTCTTCAGACCACACTTCTATCATTTCCCCGCCTTTAATCATCTGGCCATAATAAAGTTCACTTAAATAAGATATGTAATATACACATGTCAGTTCTCGGTGTCCATGAAGTATTCCAATATCCTTCCACGGAATACTTGAAGGCTCTATATGGGCAATACTAATCCTGAAGCTTGGAAAAGGGGCTACATCCAAAAAGTCGCAAACAAGCCAGAGAACCATTCCTAAGAAGTTATACTCCTTATTATTATGTGTCGGCATAGTCAAACACATAGATGAAGCTGTTAGTTGATAGCTACACCATTCTGGAATCTTCTTGCATTCGAGATAAATTTCCAAAGGACCCTGCATCAGACAAAGACTCGAGATCATTAATATGATTGGAGAGAGAGAGAGAGAGAGTGAGAGAGACTGACCATATATCGATCTTCTCTATATGCATATAGAGCAGGTGCACTAAAGAAGCATTCATTGAATGGATTCTGCAGAGAACTGCAATTACTCATGTTGATCAACCGTACAGAAGGGAGGTTGTCCAACTGTGTAATCTTGACCAATTTTTGGCAATTTTGAAGTTCAAGATGTCCAAAATTCTCTAAATTTGATACTGACGGGAGTGTTTGAAGATTATCACTGTCATTCAAACACAACTTCTTCAATACTCGTAACTTAGAAAAATCGAAGGGTAGACAATGGAAACTGTTGCCACTCAAATCTAAAAACTTTAATGAGGATAAGCTTCCAATATCCCTAGGAATATCAGCATCGGACAAATTACAGTATCTAAGGCTCAATTCGATTACAAAAGTTAGCAAGGAATATTGTATCCGATGGACTCCTCTTCTAGAAATACTCATTTTGGCCTCTAACTCTTGACCTCCCACTCTCAAAGTTACAAGATTTCTTAGCATTTCAACAGATCTAGGCAATTGTTTTATACCTGTATCATCTGCATAAAGAAATGTTAGACTTTTCATATCTCCAAGGTTATCTGGCAGTATTTTTATAGAGGAGCAGTGATGAATGAACAATTCTTCAAGGGATATTAGCTGGCATATGCTGCTTGGAAGATCCCTAAGTTTTTCGCAACGAGACATATCTAATTTAATTAGTCTGTCCAAATTTCCTATTGATGGATGGATCTCAGTCAGACTTGAGCAACCACCAAGCAGCAAAGTCTCAAGACTTCGTGAACCGTTGAAGTTTGGAGTCCTTCTGAGTTGCTCGCAATAAGAGAGATCCAGCTTCTTCAAACTTCTACAACACTAAAAGTAAACCAAATATAGATTCAATTAAGATATTCTTTCACTTAGGCAATAACAGTACACATGAAATTATAAAATTGAGTAACAAACCTGCAAATTCAATCGAAATTCTTGCATATTACTTTCGCTCATATCTAAAACTACAAGATTCTCAGAAGGAAAATTTGATGGTATATATTTTAAAGGACAATTTTGCCAAGACAACCATTTGAGCTTCTTGGACAACAGCCCAAAATCTCCACTAATATGTAACTCATTGATTATAAGCACCCTAAGATTCTTCATTTGCTCAAATGCTTTGGTGCTCAAGTTTACTCTATGTAATGTCCCTGGATCTACCTTCAGTACTTCTACATTTTCGGAACCCTATAGCTCAGTAAAAAGAAAAGTAACTTAAGCTCATGTTAAGTCCCAAAAATTAAGCGAGAAAAATGCTTTATACAAATTGGGGGACAAACAAAGAGAATACACCATGTATCAACAAAAATGAACTTACACATTAGCTAGCAGGATGTTAAACAAATTTAAAATTGCTCAAAAAGCTAAGATGATATAGCCTTTTAAAACTAGCTAGCAGCATTCAATAAGTTCACATGATAATATCAAAGGAAGCAAAAAAGATGAATAAAGAGAACAAATTGCATTTAGAAACCTGATAATAGCGCCAATTGAAGATAGAATATATATTTGAATATATTTAAAAGAACATTTTGTATATATTCGTTCTAGAAATAATGTTTCATATATGTACCTATTCAACAGTTTTCAAACATTTGCATGTCAGATTTCTTCCAGCAAGCTTAATTTTCGCATTTAGTTAAGTAAAGTCAAATATCTTTGAATCACTAATCGTGGAGATACTATGGTCCATGTCCACAAGCATGTTAGTTATAAGAATTTAATAAGAAATATGCATCACCAAATTTGGATAATTGTTAAACAGGTGTTTTTTTATGATGACAACAAAAATTATAAGCAAGAAACAATTTAATTGAATATATATATAACCAAGATAAATATGATGGATTTACTGACTTCATTTCCTTGTAGAACTTCGCGAACTTCTTGAGGGATGAACAATCTACTCCGTTTTCCGGGGTCTCAAGCTGATTCCATGCGAACGATTTCTCTTCCCATATCACGCACGAGATCATGCATCACCAAACCATGCCAAGATCTTTGGAGCAAGTATTTTTGAACTAAAGTTGCAATTGGACTTCTAGTATGAAAGCCACATGCATTTAATATTTCGGAAACTTTATCCTCACGAAACCCATAAAAGGCGCATGCAATATCGAGGAAAATAGTCTGTGTTTCATCATCAAGTACATCAAAGCTTATCTTGAGAATCTTTTGGATATCACAATGAGGAATTGCTCTTAGTTTTCCGAATTCATATCCCCATTCTTCTATAGAACTTCCTTGTAAATGTGACCCCAATGTCACAAGAGCTAATGGTAGCCTACCTGAATATTTGATTATGTTTCGTGCCAAATTAACATAATCTTCTGGTGGAAAGTGACTGTCAAAAGCATGCCAACAAAAAAGTAACATAGCTTCATTGACATTTAATAGTTCAGCCTCGTATATCTCTTTTTCCCCAAGCCGACATAGCAATCGCTTGTCCCGGGTTGTAATGATTATTAAACTACCCTAACCAAACCAACTTCTTTCTCTTGTTAAGGATTCTAATTGGTTTTTGTGGTCCACGTCATCAAGAACAATTATAACCTTCTTTGACTCGAGTCTTGCTTTGATTAGATTGATGCCTTGAGCAACACTGCCAACTTTGATGTCCTTATTTTTGAGTACTTGTTGAAGAAGTTTTTCTTGTAGCTTGACAAGACCAAATTCTTCAGCTTCTGATCTAACATCTGAAAGGAAGCAACTACTATCAAAGAGTCGAAAAATTAGATTGTACATAGCTTTTGCCAGAGTTGTTTTTCCTATGCCACCAACTCCGTGAATACCAATCATGCGAACTTCATCTTCACATTTAATTTGCAATAACAACTCTATATCTTTGACACGAGAATCTACTCCAACTGGGTGCCAAGCAACATCTAGAGGTGTCTGGTTGACCTCTTGTAGGACTTGCTGTATAATTGTTTCAATAAATTTTGATTCATACCTACAGATTTTTTTAGCAAAAATAAAAAATTAAAAGAAATACTATTCCAGAAAATAAAACTTTGATATTTGAAAATATTTGACGGACAAATCAAACTCGATAACCAAGACATAACACAGTGGGATGAATCTAAGCAACAAAATAGATAGCTTACCGCGTCATATAGGATATATTAAGAAATAATTTAAGTTATATATATATTGATAGTGTAAATATTTCGATACGGTAAACTCTTTTGAACAGTTAGTATCACATCCTATAAACAATTGAACAAATAACAAATCAAATTATATAGTTGAATCAAGAATAAGTACCCGTCAGCAACATTTTGCAAATCCCATCCTGATAAATTTGCAGCTTCAGTAAGTGCAGCTCTCCATTTCTCCACCCTTTGAGCTCCAAATGGTCGTTCCTTGTGTTTAGCCAAAGCTTCACCAAATAACCCAGTTTGCTTTCTCACTTCAGAAGGTTCAACATCGTAGAAAATAGGCAAAACCATCTGCTTTAATTTCTCTTTGCATTCGAGAATTTTAACTAGTTCATTTAGACACCAACTAGAGGAAGCATAATTTCTTGAGAAAACAACAATGGAAATTCTTGACCCTTCAATTGCTTTCTCTAGTTTATTTGAAATCACGTCACCCTTTCTCAATTCCTCATTGTCAATGAAGGTATTAATTCCAACATCAGACAATTTGGAAAAAAGATGACCAGTGAATGTTTTTCGGGTGTCTTCACCCCTAAAACTGAGGAATACTTCATAAGAGAACTTGTAGACATACATGACCCTTGAGTGTATTTTCTTGTAGAGTGATGAAATAAGAATTTTGCGAAATCCTTTCAAATTTTTAGGCCATTACATACTGCATAGGAAGTATAAAACTATAAATGCATGCAGTATAATGCACGATTTCTGAGTTGTTCTAGGAAATTAATTTTCGGTTTTTTTATTGATATATAAGACTTGCCTTGTTTGTGGGGTCCTTTTCTTTTGCATCTCAAAAGTCTTTTTCTTTGGTTCCCTTTCACATATCCGCAAGTGAATTGTAAGAATTGATCAAAATTCATTTATTTTATTTTTCTTAATTTATGTGATGGTATTTTTACAAACATGAAATTTAAAGTGGAAATAAATTTTCTAAAACATATGGTAGGATAAAATAAGTCACCTAATAAATCATTACTCTGCTTTTCGGGGAAAGTGAGACATATTCTGGTAAAAGATATCCTTTAAATACTTAATAGTTCAATAAAGTAGTAATTACTCCGTGTCAAATTTAATTTTCTAATTGTCAGAGTATACTATAGGGAAAAATTCAATAATCAATAGAGTAGTAATTACTCCGTGTCAAATTTAAGTATCTAGTTGTCAGAGTATACTATAGGGAGAAATTCAATAGTCAATAGAGTAGTAGTTACTCTCTGTCAAATTTAAATTTCTAGTTGTCAGAGTATACTATAGGGAGAAATTCAATAGTAAGAAATTCAATAGTCAATAGAGTAGTAATTACTCCGTGTCAAATTTAAATTTCTAGTTGTCAGAGTATACAATAAGGAGAAATTCAATACTCCCTCCGGTTCAAAATAAGTGATTTTTTGGCCTTTTTCTTGTGGTCCAAAATAAGTGATTTTTTCAGATTTCAAGAATAAATTAATTATTTCTTTCCTACATTGTCCTTGGAGTAAATAGTCTTGGAATATGTGTTAGGAGTGTTTATGTGAGATAGTAAAGGTTAATATGGTCAATTCCATTGCTAATTAATGCTAAAAGGTGAATTTCTTAATATGTGTGAAAATATCCAAAAAATTACTTATTTTGAACCAAAGAGAAAAGTCAATAGAGTAGTAACTACTTCGTGTCAAATTTGTACGGGAGCTAATCCGCTCCCAAACAAGTCAATAGTCGAGTCAAATTTAAATTTAAATTTTTAGTTGTCAGAGTATATTTTGTTTCAAAATTGTGTCTAATTTCTTATAAAAAGAAAGTTTTCTTAAATATTGATCTATACTTATAGTCTTTTACATTACTAATGTCGACGCCCCCTTTTTCTAAAGCGACAAATATATATCGTTCGAAATCGGGTATACAATATTTTGGAGGACAACTCTATTCCCTTTCGAGAATTGGATTTTTTGGGAGTTTGGAGAGTCATCACCTAATGTTTATAGTGCATTAGGACACTTTTAAGAAAGAATTTGAGATGAAGAACCAGAGTTTGGGTAAGGGTTAGAAATTATCTCGAGGGGAAGGTGTTAGGCACCCCTCAAGATCCACTAGTGTGGTTCCCGGCCATACTACAATTGTAACTTTAACAATGAAGGAAAACAGATAGAAGTCTCAAGTAAAAGGGTTTTTCACATAATATTGCAAATAAATTTAAGAGTTTGAAAAGAAAAGGAGTAGAAAGTTCAGAAAGACAGTTTTAAATAACTTAAAAAGAATAACAAGTAAAAGGGGAAAAGGGAGTCTTAGGTTTGTAAATAATATGGATTACATCAATGCACCGGCGTACACTCCTCAAGAGAGGGGTCGCACGTGATATTAGCGCACCGGTCATCATATCCATATTCTATCCTTCCCACCCCGTTAGGGTATTAAAGCGCGGAAAGTATCGTTACTTATTGCATGCTAGTACCCGTCCCAGTCCTATCAGTCCCCGGAGGCATTTGAGACTACTAATCCTAAAGGGAAAGGGAATTTTGGGCTTTTTGAAAGTTTTCAAAGGACAAAATACTAAGGCGACATTCAAAACATGTAGCACAAGTATGGGAAAGCAAATAAGCAAATAGGGCTCAAGTAAGCCTCCTTAAATCAGATAAGGGCATATAGTTTAGCATGTCTTGCATGTACTGATTTAGTCTAAATTAAGTTAAAGTGATAAGCGGATTGGTTCAACACATATTTTTAGATAAGAAGTCTGCATTAGGTCCGCTCAGATGCAGTTGTCTAAGACTGATCCCAATTGATTAATTTACCTAACCTTTGGCCTATGTGTTAAACAGACCTATAGCATGGTATCTACTGGTTTCAGAAAAGAGGCAAACTGATTACAGAAAAGGTTGCCAGTTTTAACAGAACAATACAAGTTTTGCAGTTGGTATCGCTTAAACAAGTGAGACGGTTGAGAATCAATATTTTCTATAGGCATGCTTTCTAGGCATTTACTGATTTTAGACACCTTTTACAGACGTTGGCAAGAGTGCAGAAATCTTACGAGCATGGTATCTATAGTGCAGCTTGTTATTATTATTAAACCTATGGATTGTTTGCCTAATGACATATGTAGATGCGGAAATGCAGAAGCTTATAGGCAAGATCTCTATATGCAGATGCATAAACTTATAAGCAGAATTTTCTATAGAAGTTCTAGAAACTTATAGGTATGATTTCTATATGTAGAAGTGCAGAAAAACTTATAGGCATGATTTCTATATGCAGAAGTGCAAAAGAACTTATAGGCATGATTTCTATATGCAGAAGTTCAAAAGAACTTATAGGCATGATTTCTATATGCAGATGCATAAGCTTATGAACATGAATTCTATATGATACGCAGAATACATAGTGAAAGTGCAGAAATTCAGAGACAAACCCTATAGGCAGGATATCTACCCTTATGCATACATAAAGTAACCCTCCTCCCTTTCTTTACTAAAGCCCCATAAGTTTTACAAATTATTACAGACCAAATGAATCCAAACTGGAAATAAAATTACACCAGAAACTACAGCTGCATCCAAATAGCCTAATGCAGATTTAATATCTAACAATATGAGATGAACCAAACTTCCGGGATCAAGAATTCCAAGGCCTTCTCTTATCTAGGGTGTTTCAAAGTTCCAAGGAATTTCAAGAACTCCAGGCAATGCTTACACCCAGATATCATCAAAGAACTGAATTAAAGTGCAGTGTGGAAGGGACAGCCCTCAAGTGTCCAAGTTCAGAGGGATCTCATGGGTCCCAAGGCAAGGCTTTGTGACGACCCGGTCATCGTCACGTGAGTTACCGCCCCGTTTCCCCCATATTATGTACTTCTATGATTTGACATCAGTGTTTGAGTTGATCTGGTAGAGTTGGATTGGTTTTAGCTGGAAATGAGGCACTTAGCTTCTTAGAAGGAAGCTTGTTGTGGCAAGGTCAGCCGGATGTTGACTATGTAGTTAGAGGGCTCGGATGTGAGTTCCATTGGTTCGGTTAGCTTCGGGGGATAATTTGTGACTTAGGAGAGTGATCGGAATTGAATTTGGAGGTCCGGTGTAGAATTAGGCTTGAATTGGCGAAGTTTGAATTTTGGCAAATTCTGATTGATAGGTGAGATTTTGATAGGTCGGAATGGAATTCCGAGAGTTGCAGTAGCTCCGCTAGTAATTTTGGATATGTCTGCAAATTTTCAAGTCATTCGGACGTCGTTTGGTTGGGTTTTTGATTGAATACGTATTTCGGAAGTTTTGATGAGAACTAGGCTTGAATCTGATGTGTTTTAATGGTTTTAGCGTTGTTAGACGTATTTTGAGGATTGGAACAAGTTTTAATAAGGTTGTTGGTCGTGTTGGTGCTTTTGGTTGAGGTCCCGGGGACCTCGGGATGATTTCGGATGGTTAAACAGAGGTTTTAAGCAAATGTTGCAGTCAAATTTTCTCCCTTCTGGTAATTCCGCATCTGCGGAAAAGGAGCCGCTTAAGCGGTTCCGCAGATGTGGTGGGGAAGCCGCAGAAGCGGAAAGGTGAGGCCCAGGGGTTTTCCGCAGAAGCGGAAGAGTGGTCGCTTTTGCGGGACCGCGTAAGCAAAATTTTGGGTCGCAGAAGCGGTCCCAGGTATTTTAAGTTAGACCACATAAGCGGTCAATTAGCCGCATAAGCGGAACCGCAAGTGCGGTCAGGCGACCGCAGAAGCGGAAATAGGGCTTGTGTTATAGTGAACAGTGTTCACAAACTTAGAAAAGAAGAAAATAATTTGGACTTCGAACAAAGTGGGTTTTTGGGCGATTTTGAAGAGGATTCGAAGGAGTCTGATCAGGTATGAATATTTGGACTCGGATTATATTATTATGGTGTTAAAACATGAATTTATCACAAAATTTCAAGGAATTAAAGGGTAAAAATGGAGGTTAGGGCTTGAAACCTAAGAGGATTTAAAATGATGATTTGAGGGGTCAAATGACTCCGATTCTTGTGTATTTTATATGTATGGACTCGTGGAGAGACGAGGATTTTGAAGATGTAAATTTCATAATTTTTCGAGAAGTGGACCCGGGGCTCGAGTTTTACCAACTTCGTATTTTTCGAGTTCTTTCAATTGGGTTATGTTCCATTAGCCTATGGTGATGTATTCGTTGTGGTTTTGACTAGATTCGACGCGCGAGGAGATTGATTCTAGAGGAAGAGGCTTGGTGGGCTAGTCTTTAGCCGGTTCGAGGTGAGTAATTGATGTAACTGCTGTTCTGAGGGTTTGAAACCCCGGACTTTCACATCGTAACGCTATATTGAGGCATGACACAAATTCCACGATGAGTGCGGGGTCGTATACTGTTGAGGATTGAGACTTAGTCCATCCCGAGTGTTAAGTTCTACTATATTGGCGATTGAAACGTATACTTCGTTATTGTGAATTGAGCTCATTGACATGTTTGGGGCCTTGTGCTGACCTATAGAATCCTTAGAGGATCTTTATGTGTTTTCCTCACTTGTGTGCATAACATAAATTCTCAGTCATGTTTTCAAATATTAAAAACAATATAATAACTGTGCTTTATATATGAACCTTAAATGAAAAGGATATGAGGGTTAAGATCCCTATAGTATGTCACGCCCGATTGGCTGTGGACTTATTTGACTGAGATGGGTCGGGGACCCAGTGGTGAGGATGTTTCCTTGATATGGATCGGGCTACACGTCGTAGCGATTATTATATATATTGATATTGAGGCCGAGAGCCTATTTTATGCCAATATCTGGCTGATATTGTGCTTGGGCTGTAGGAGCCCCTCCGGAGTCTGTACACACCCCCAGTGAGCGTCGTCGACTTTAAATAAGTGGAGCGGGCTACACGCCGCAGCGGGTACTGGATTATACCGTTATATGTGTTGCATTTTGTCATGCATTATTCTTTAACTGTGTTAATTGTTGTATACTGTTTCCACTATTTTAGATATGAACTGCTAGATATAGAGTACCTTGTGCATTTGGAGTACTGGCACACCCCTGACCAAACCTGTTGGCCAAACATTGGAGAGTAAGGACCTATTGAAGGTCAAGCCATGGCTTGGGCAGTAATTAGAATACTGTCAGGCCAAAGCCTCAACTCAGCACACATAGTAAGGGAATGGGGATGGGAAATTGAAAGAGCTTAGGATCCAAAGGGAATAGAGATGGCCGGGATCTTCGAATAGGTGAAGATCTGAGTGAAGAACCTCAAGGTCTGGCCTCGATTCTTCAAACAACAGGCATGCCAGAGCCATTAGAGGCAGGTACAGGCCTTTAATGGCTTTGGAAGCCATAGATTCAGGCGGTTTTTGGGTGGTAACCGTGGCGGCTAGGGTTAGGTTTAGGTCTTAGAGAGAATCAGAGAGGAGAAGAGAATTCAAAGCGGCGCCTTTGTGAAAATGATATAGGGTTAGAGAGGTTAGGGGATTTAAAAAGGAAAGAACAAATTACAGCCGTTGATCAAAACGATCAACGACCAGGATTGAAAGAAAATCAGACGGGTTTTATGATCGGGTCGTGGGTTGGGTATTTTAGGAATTAGGTCATTTAATTTGGGGGCGGAATTGGGCCAAATTGAGGGCTAGAATTGAAAGGGAAAAGGGTTGTAATTGAAACACAAATGGGCTAAGTGTTAAATAGCCAATGTTCCTCTTTTTATTTTATAAAAAATAGTAATAATGATTTAAAAAGTAAACTAAAAATACTGAGCAAACAAATACTGTATAAATATAAATTTAAAAATACTGGAACTAGTTTTATAATTATAAAATACTATTAATCATAAAATAGGTTATAATTATAATTACATACAATTTAGCTTTAAGATACCAAATGAATTTGTAAAAAATATACAAAAATTATCTTAATTATATTTTGGTGTAAATATGAGAATGAAATAAGTTGTTCACCAAAAATAATAATTTTGAGAATAATTATTGGATTTTCTGGTATTAAAATAGGCAGTAAATTGGTTTAGAATAATCATTAAAAATACCAAAACTCTTGGGTGTGCCTTATATATGCACATACATGCTATTTTGGAAGTATTTTGAGTACAAAAAATACCTATAGAAAAAATTAGATATCAACAACTAATTCTTCCATTAAAAAATCTTCCTCTGTTTACTTTTACTTGTTCACTATTTTAAAATTAGATGTTCACTTTTACTTATCTACTTTGGCATATCAAGAGAAAAATAATTTATTTTTTCTGTACTGCCCTTAACAGTAATTACTCATTCCAAATTATTTTTCAAATTCATTAAGACTATACATCAATTAATATGGGCATCATGATAAATTATACACTTTATTTATTATTTTTTAATGGCATGCAAAGTCAATAGTGGACAAATAAAAGTAAATGGAGGGACAATAATATGGGACTCATTTTTATTTTTTATCAATGTTTGGAAATATCATTGCGACCTTTTATTATGAGACCAATTCCTACTTTTAATTTAAACCCATTTGATTTGAACGTTGAATTATTAGGTATCCAAATCGATTGAAACTCTTAAAATTCTTTTTTGGTCTGTTTAAAAAAATTATTTTTTATGTGTAAAAATAATTTAACTTTAAAATACTCATTTAATCTTAATGAGATAATTTATAGTCACCCCAATATTTAATGCTTGTTTTAGACAGTATATTTCAAAAGTTTTTATTTGTCTAATTAAGCTTTGTGTCTAGTTAAACAATATTACATAAATTAGGATGGAAGTAGTATTATTTTGGGTCAAGTCATTTACAACCCTGCAGAAGAGTCAACCGAAAGAAAATGAAAGTTTTCCTAGATATTTCTTTAATAGTTACTCTTTTGCATAAATATAATAAAAGAAATTTCGAATTTTTAGGCCACTACAAATTGAAATATCCATAAATTTAATTGAATAAAACTAAACAAGAGCTTCCTGAAGTGGAAGTATAAATTCAGTACAATTCATGATTGTGATTCTTTCTAAAAAAAAATTACTTGAGGGTTCATCATAAGTCATTTTGTCATTCAACGTATTATAGAGGAAAACTGATAGAAATTAAGTGAAAATATTTAATTTTTCTTTTTTTTTCTTTCTGAAATTTTCCATATAATTCAAATAATGAAAACATTTATTACTAGTGAATTATGATCTATAAACTGTGCCCTACAATATGTTGGATGGTGACATCTTATCAACACAAAGACCTCAAAATTGGACTTAAAGTCTTAAACTATGACCTACACAAACTTACTTTGTTCTCTTGTAGCGTGGTGAAATAGAACTTTAGCGGACTCCCTTTAGTTAAATTATGAAATAAAATAACGAGGTTTAGGAAATTTAAGCCATTACAAATTGACACATCCATAAATTCAACCAAATAAAATTAAACTAGAGCTTCCTAAAGTGCTAGTATAAATGCAATACAGTTCTTGATTGCGATTCCTTCTGAGAAATAATTTGTGAGTTCTTGATTATAAGTCATTTATCATTCAATGTATTATAAATGAAAGTTGATAGAAATTAAGTAAAACATTTAATTCTTTTTCTTTGTTTAAGTTTTCCACATTCAAAAATGGAAACATTTATTACTAGTGAATTTTGATAAATTCTCTCCGTTCACTTTCCAACTACTCCCTTGTCACGACCCAAGTTTACCCTCCATGAACTATCGTGACGGCACCTAGTCACTACGACTAAGTAAGCCTAACAATTTCAGAAAAAGAAACAAAATGCGGAAAAACTAATAAAAACTAAAGATAAACAAATATAGAAGCGTTTAAGATATCGCTCGGCATATACTAATACAAGATCTCAAAAACTGAACAAATTCCCAAAATTCGGAATCTCATGAAATCACAAGCTAAGGATTCTACATAGTGCTCTACCTCCAGAATGTCTAAAACAAAGTAAATACATAAGGGCTCTAACTACAACAGAGAATGGAGAGGGACTCCTCGGTCTGCGGACGTGGCAGATATATCTCGAAGTCTCTAAAGGATCACCTCGCCTCAAGGATGGTAGGGCTAAGCCGAATAACCTGGATCTACACATGAAAAACATACGCAGAAAGGACATGAGTACACCACAACGGTACTCAGTAAGTGCCAAGCCTAACCTCGGTTGAGTAGTGACTAGGAAGATTAGGGCCCTACTGATTATAGCTGAAAATCGTGGCAAAACAGTATAGAATACGATAATATAATTAAATGCAAACAGCATGAAGTAACACAGGATAATAAGAATAACAACAAATACAACGGAGAATAAAAAACATCACAGAAAGAATACAGCTCAACACAAAGATAGCAACCAGGGATCTACCAGGATATCATTCTGTAGTCCCCAAATGTAAATATCCAGCAAACTGGAGATCTACCAAGATACCGTCTTGTAGCCCCAAATGTAAATGTCCAGTGGATCTCCCGGGTGTCGTCCCGTAGTCCAACTCATAGTACGCCGGGGATCTACCGAAATCCCGATCCATAGTCCCCAAATGTAAATACCCGATACTCGAAAAATCTACCGGGTGCAGTCCCATAGCTCCAATATAAATGTGCAGGGGAATTTACCGGAATATCAATCTGTAGTCCCAAATAAACAGGCAGCAGCAACGCTAAGAATATTCAATTCAATCCAATTTCATACCAAGGTAAAACAGGTATTTCTAACCTAGCATGCTTCACAAAATTCAAATAAGGCAGTTGAGCAAGTAAAACAGTTAAGTCACTTAGACATGCTTCCCTAAACTAACAGTGGGCTTATATTGCAAGTAATGTACAACAAGGACGAAAAATACAATTACTGTTACTTAATGAAAACACGATTTTCAACAATTAGCACATGTACGCACTAGTCACCTCACGTACAAAGCATTTCATATATCAACAATACCAAATCCTAAAGGGAGATTTCCCATACAAGGTTAGGCAAGCCATGTACCTCGAACCAGCTCAATCAACTCAATACCACGTTATTGCCATAAGTACTCGACTCTAAATGACCCAAATCTATTCAAATCAATTGCATAATGTAAATATAACTTCAAGTAACTAATTCCACTAATTAATTCGAAGCTAACACACAAAATTAAGAAAATTGCCCAAAAAGCCCCCCGGACCCACATCTCGAAATCGGGTAAAAGTTACGGATTATGAATCCCCATTCACTCACTAGTATAACCATACCAAAATTATCCAAATCCGATGTCAAATTCCCAATCAAAACTCGAAAATTAGGCCTAAGACCTTTTTCAAAATTTTCCCAATTTTTCACCCCAAATCCGAAATTAGATGAAGAATTAACGTTTAGATTAATGAGTTATAAGCAAAAAGGAGTTAGGAATCATTAATCAATTGATATATCTGAAAATCCCTCAAAATCTCGCTCAAATCCGAACTCCCAAACTCTAGTTTTGATAAAAATGGCTAAATCCTAGATTTTAGAATTTTATAATCTGTCCAGTAGATCCTTCTTCGCGAACACGGAAGGACCATAGTGTTCGCGAAGCACAACTTCGCTTGGTCCAGAATTCCTTCATTGTGAACGCAATGACCCTGTCGCGAATGCAATAGCAATCTTCTCCCTCCTATGCGAACGAGTAGGCATACAACCTTACAGCTTCACGAACGCGGGAACCATCATCGCAAATGCAAAGCATTAAGCTTCCACCAGCCCTAGCTCCTCTTCGCGAATGCGAGACCCCACTCGCGAACGCGGAGAAGGAAACCAGAACTGGAGACTTGCTGCATTTTCTGTAATTCTCTAAGTCCAAAAATGACCAGTTGAGCATCCGAAATACACCTGAGGCCCCCGGGACCTCAACCAAACATGCAAACCAATCCTAAAACATCATTCAAACTTGTGCCAACCTTCGGAACGCTCAAAACAACATCAAAACACCAAATTAACATCGGATTCAAGCCTAAGAACTCCAAAAACTCCCAAATTCCGCTTTCGATCAAAAAGTATATTAAACCTCATCCGAATGACCTGAATTTTTGCACACATGTCACATACAACATTACAGAGCTACTCCAACTTTTGGAATTCCATTCCGACCCTGATATCAAAATCTCACTATCGAACCGGAAACTTCAAAAATTCAACTTTCGACATTACAAGCCTAAATAAGCTACGGACCTCCAAAAGACAATCTGAACGCGCCCCTAAGCCCGAAATCACCCAACGGAGCTAACAGAACCAACAGAATTCCATTGCAAGGCTGTATTCACACTGCTCCAACTACGGTCCAAATTCTAACATTTAAACTCTCATTTAGGGACTAAGTGTCCCAAACTCTCCGAAACTCCAAATAAATCCTCCTGGCAACTCACAATAGCAAAAACAAACATGGGAAATGCAATTAATAGAGGATGAGGGTATTAATTCTTAAAACGACTGGCCAGGTCATTACATCCTCCCCTCTTAAAACATTTGTTCTTCCTCGAACGAGCATAAAGACATACATGAAGTAGTAAAAAAATGAGGGTAATGGCTGCGCATATCCTGCTCGGTCTCCCAAGTCGCCTCATCGACCGGCTAGCCCCCCACTGAACCTTCAATGATGCAATGCTCTTTGAGCTCAACTTCTGGACATGCCTGTCCAATATCGCCATCGGCTCCTCAACATAAGATAGATCCTTGTCCAACTGGACTGAACTGAAATCCAACACGTGCGACGGATCATCGTGATACTTTCGGAGCATCAAAACATGAAATATCGGATGAACTCCTGCCAAGTTGGGAGGTAAGACAAGCTCATAAGCAACCTCTCCAACACGTCTCAGTATATCAAAAAGACCAATAAACCTCGGACTCAACTTCCCCTTCTTTCCAAATCTCATAACGCCCTTCATAGGTGAAACCCGAAGCAGAACCCGCTCTCCAACCATATAGGAAACGTCACGAACCTTCCGGTCCGCGTAACTCTTTTGTTTGGACTGGGCTGTACCGAGTCTATCCTAAATTACCTAAACCTTCTCCAAATCATCCTGAACCAAGTCTGTGCCCAATAATCTAGCCTCACCCAGCCTAAACCAACCCACCGTGGATATACACCGCCTACCATACAAAGCCTCATATGGTGCCATCTGAATGCTGGACTGATAACTGTTGTTATAGGCAAACTCTGCCAGTGGCAAGAACTGATCCCAAGAACCTCCAAACTCCATCACACACGCATGGAGCATATCCTCAAGAATCTAAATAGTGCTCTCAGACTGTCCGTCTGTCTGGGGGTGAAATGTTGTGCTCAACTCTACCCGAGTACCCAACTCATGCTGTACGACCCTCCAAAACCATGACGTAAACTGAGTACCTCTATCTGAAATGATAGAAACTAGAATACCATGCAGACGAACAACCTCCCGGATATAGATCTCCATCAACCGCTCTGAAGAATAGGTAATACACACAGGAATGAAATATGCGGACTTGGTCAGCCAATCCATAATCACCCAAATGGCATCGAACTTCCTCAAAGTCCGTGGGAGTCCAACTACGAAGTCCATGGTGATCCTCTCCCACTTCCACTCCGAAATCTCTATCTGCTGAAGCAACCCACCCGGTCTCTGATGCTCGTACATCACATGCTGACAATTGAGACACCGAGCTAAAAACCCAACTATATCTTTCTTCATTCGCCTCCACCAATAGTGTTGTCTCAAATCCAGGTACATCTTCGCAGCACCCGGATGAATGGAATACCGCGAAGTATAGGCCTCCTCTAGAATCAACTCCCGAATCCCATCAACGTTGGGTATACATACCCGACCCTGCATCCTCAATACCCTGTCATCATCAATAATCACATCTCTAGCATCACCATGCAGAAGCTTGTCCCTGAGGACGAGCAAATAAGGGTCATCATATTAACGCTCCCTGATACGATCAAATAAAGAAGATCGTGAACATACGCATGCTAGAATCCGACTGGGCTCCGAAAGATCCAATCTCATAAATTGACTGGCTAAGGCCTGAACATCCATCGCCATGGGCCTCTCTGCTGCTGATAAATAAGCCAAACTCTCTACCCGATGACTCAAAGCATCGGCCACCATATTGGCCTTGCTCGGGTGATACAAAATAGTGATATCATAGTCCTTCAGCAGCTCTAATCACCTCCTCTGACGCAAATTAAGGTCCTTCTGCTGAACAGATATTGCAAACTCCGGTGATCATTATAAATCTCACAAGGCATACTGTATAAATAATGATGCCAGATCTTCAAGGCGTGAACAATAGCAGCTAACTCGAGATCATGGACAGGATAATTCTTCTCATGTACCTTCAACTGTCTAGATGCTTAGGCAATCACCCTACCGTCCTGCATCAATACCGCTCAAATGTCAATCCTTAAGGCATTACAATAGACAGTATAAAACCCCGAACCTGTAGGCAATATAAAAACTCGGGCTGTAGTCAAAGTTGTCTTGAGCTTCTGAAAACTAGCCTCACACTCTTCTATCCACTGGAGTGGAGCACCCTTCTGGGTCAGCTTGGTCATAAGTGTTGCAATAGATGAAAACCCCTCAACAAATTGACGGTAATAACCCTCCAAGCTAAGAAAATTGTGGATGTCTGTAGCTGAGGATGGTCTGGGCCAACTCTGCACTGCTTCCACTTTCTTCAGATCCACCTTTATCCCCTCACTCGACACCACGTGACCTAAGAATTCCACGGAATCCAACCAAAACTCACATTTCGAATACTTTGCATACAACTTCTTGTCTCTCAAAGTCTGGAGCACTATCCTCAGGTGTTGCTCATGATCTTCCCGACTCCGGGAGTATACCAGAATGTCATCAATAAAGACAATGGCGAACGAGTCAAGATGTGGCCGAAACACACTTTACATCAAATGCATGAAGGCTGGTGGGGCATTGGTCAGCCCAAATGACATAACAAGGAACTCGTAATGATCATACCAAGTCTTGAAAGCAGTCTTCGAGATATCTGGCTCCCGAATTTTCAATTGATGGTAACCTGAACGCAAGTCAATCCTAGAAAACACTCGTGCACCCTGTAGCTGGTCAAAAAAATCATTAATACGGGGCAAAGGACAATGGTTCTTCACTGTAACTTTGTTCAACTGGCGATAATCAATGCAAATACGCATAGAACTATCCTTTTTCTTCATAAACAAGACAAGAGCATCCCAAGGTGATACATTAGGTTGAGTGAAACCCTTATTAAGCAATTCATGCAACTAATCCTTCAACTCCTTAAACTCAGGAAGGGTCATACGATACAGAGGAATAGAAATGGGCTGAATGCCAAGCAACAGATCAATGCCGAAATCAATATCTCCATCGAGCGGCATGCCTAGAAGATCAGCTGGAAACACATCAAAGAAATCTCGTACTGCTAGGACTTAATCAACTGTAGGGGTATCAACACTAACATCTCTCACATAGGCCAGATACGCATCAAACCCCTTCTCAACCATTCGATGAGCTTTAAAGAAAGAAATAACTCTATTGGGAGTGTGATCTAAAGTACCCCTCCACTCTACTCGAGGTATACTTGGCATATCCAGCGTCACAGTTTTGGCGTGACAATCAAGAATAGCATAATGGGGCGACAACGAGTCCATGCCTAAGATAACATCAAAATCTACCATGCTGAGCAATAATAAATCGGCTCTGGTCTCAAAACCACTAAGAGCAATCAAACACGACCGATAAACACGGTTTACAATAAGAAAATCTCCCACAAGAGTAGAAACATAAATAGGGTAAACTCAAAGAATCCCAAGATACACCCAAATACGGGGCAAAATAAGAAGACACATAATAATAGGTGGAGCCTGGATCGAATACAACTAATGCATCTCTATGACAAACCAGGACAATACTTGTGATGATAGAATCGGAGGCGACAGCCTCGGTACGAGCAGGAAGAGCATAATATCTGGCCTGGCCTCCCCCTCTAGGGCGACCTCTACCTCCCAACCTCCACCTCTAGATGGTTGAGCAGGTGTGGTAGCAACTGGTGCTGTAATCATAGCCTGAGAACATTGCGGGGCATGCTGTGCCCGAGAAGTCTGTGGAGGTGCACCCCTCTCTAGTCTAGGGCAATACCTCACCACATGGCGTGTGTCGCCATACTCAAAACAACCTCGCGGCTGACGTGGCAGTGGGAACTGTGCGGTACGGGTGCTTTGAGACCCCTGAACACCTGAAACATTATGCGAAGCCTGAAACATAAACTGAACTGGCTGACCCACAAAACCTCTACCCTGCCTCCAAAATAAGGACCAGTGGCTCCGGTCTACGAGGTCTCTTCGCCCCTCTGTACTCTCTCTTGACCTTATTTTCCTCTCTCTCCCGGACCCACTTGTCCTCTACTCGGTGAAAGATCCTCACCACCTGCTGAACTGGGTCCACAAGTTGTGTCTCCATGACACTTGGAACCTGACCAATGTGAATTCGTTGCTCTAGAGTAGGGGCGGCGGGAGTCTAGGTCCCTTCCCCAATTTGTGAAGTAGTTGGTACAACCTGAATTGATCCCGCCTGAACCAATGTACAAAACATGCTCAGTAACTGTGTTAAAGTCTCCTGAAGTGCTGGAGTAGTAGTAGCAGTAGGCGTATCAGCCACCTGGGCTCCAGATGGAACTGCTGGTGGCTCCTCTATAGTAGCTCATGCGGGTGCTCTGGTTGCACCATGTGCGCGTGTCCTCACCATCTGTGAGAGACTGGAAGACAGAGGTTTAGGATTGTGATGTCAAAAATCTCGCACGACAGGGAAATCAAATAAAGTGGAATTTTCCTAACGGTTACATAGCCTCTTGTAGATAAGTACAGACGTCTTCGTACCGATCCACGAGACTCTAACAAACCGGCTTGTGATTCATGACTCCTATGAACCTAGATCTCTGATACCAACTTGTCATGATCCAAGTTCGCCCTCCATGAACTATCATCACGGCACCTAGTTACTAAGACTAGGTAAGCCTAACAATTGATGAGCGGTATTCCTTTTGTGATTATTTTGTCTCTGTTATAGTTGTTGTTATTCTTATTATCATGTGTTACATTCTTACTATTAGAATTTAATTATATTGTCATAGCCTATACTATTTTACTTTGTTTTTCATCTAATCTCGGTAGGGCCTTTACTTTCCTCGTCATTACCCGACCGAAATTAGGCTTGGCACTTACTGAGTACCACGTTGGTGTACTCATGCCCTTTTTGCACATGTTTTTCATGTGTAGATCCAGGTACTTTCACTTAGTCTTATCATACTTGAGGCGAGGCATTTTTTAAGAGACTTTGAGGTATATCTGTCGCGTCCACAGACCGAAGAGTCCCTTTCTATTCTCAGTACTAGTATAACTCTTATGTATTTTTCCTTGTTGATAGAGATTTTTGGAGTTAGAGATTTTTGTGTAATATCTTAGCTTGTGATTCATGGGGTTCAAGATTTTGGGAGAGCTAGGTTGAGATTCTTGTACTGTTACATGTCGGGCGACATCTTAAACTCTATTTTATCTTAGTTATTTCGGTTTTTAACTATTTTCTTTCCATAATTATTTTCTTTTTCGCATTTGTTAGGCTTACCTAGTCGTAGAGACTAGGTTCCATCACGATAGTTCGCGGAGGGTGAACTGGGGTTATGACAAGTTGGTATCAGAGCTCTAGGTTCAGAAGAGTCATGAATCACAAGCCGATTTATTAGAGTCTCACGGATCGGTACGGAGATGTCTGTACTTATCTACAAGAGGCTGTATAACTGTTAGAAAAATTTCCACTTCATTTGATTTCCTTGTCGTGCGAGATTTTGATATCACAATTCTAAACTTTTGTCTTTTAGCCTCTTACAGATGGTGAGGACACGTGCTACCCGAGATGATCAGGCACTCGCATCCCCTACTGGAGTCGTCAAAGGATGGGGCCAGGGTAGAGGTCGAGGACGCGCATACGGTGTAGCCAGAGCACCCACACGAGCTACCGCCAAGGAGCCACCAGCAGTTCCAGCTAGAGCCCAGTCACCTGATACGCCTACTACTACTACTACTCCAATGCTTCAGGAGACTCTTGCATAGTTCATGAGCATGTACACTACTCTGGCTCAGGCAGGGTTACTTCCCCTGGCTGTAGCTATATCTCAGGCCAAGGGAGGAGCACAGACTCCCGTCACCCGCACTCCTGAGCAGCAAGTGCATGTTGATCGGATTTTAGAGATTACTCCGGTATAACCCATAGTTCTAGATCAGCCCGAGATAGAGTAGTGTCTTTCGAGGATGAGCTGCGGAGGCTTGAGAGGTTCAAGAAGTATAAGCCTCCTGTATTTAGTGGTCTAGCATCAGATGATGCTCTAGGGTTTCTAGATGAGTGCCACCATATTCTCCGTACCATGGGTATATCAGGGTCGAGTGGGGTTTCCTTCACTACCTTCCAACTTCGAGGAGCCGCCTATGAGTGGTGGCGTACTTATGAGTTAGACAATCCGAATGAGGCAGTTTCCCTGACTTGGACTCAGTTTTTAGATATGTTCCTAAGAGAGTATGTTTCTCAGATCCTTAGGGACGCATGGCGCACAGAGTTTGAGCATTTAAGCGAGGGTGTTATGACTTTCTTTGAGTATGTTGTATGTTACACTAGCTTGGCTAGACATGCACCAGCCTTGGTTTCTACTGTTCGCGAGAGGGTTCGCCGGTTTATTGAGGGGCTTATTCCAAGAATCGGGTCTAGCATGGCTCGTGAGTTGGAGGTGGATATCTCTAATCATCAGGTGGTGAGCATTGCTAGGAGAGTGGAGGGTATGCATGCTAGGGAGAGAGAAGGAGAGGGAGGCCAAGAGGTCTCGAGAGTCGGGCTATTATTCTGGTGCTCGTGCCCCAACTGCAGATCGTCATGGTAGGGGTTATATGATTCGCCCCATTCATTCAGCTCTTCCAGCATCCAGTGGTATTCCAGCTCCTCCTAGGCCTCAGGAGCCTTATTATGCACCTCCAGTATCTAGTGTGCCTCCTGCGCAGGGTGCTTTCAGAAGTCAGTCCAGCAGACCTGGCCCGAGCTAGTCACAGCTGCCACGTACTCCCAGAGCTCTTTTTGAGTATGGTGACACATGCCATGTGGTGAGGGACTGCCCTAGACTTGGGAGGAGTGCTCCCCCGCAGACTTCTCAGCTACAGCGTGCTCCACAGACTTCTCAAGTTATGATCACAGCACCAGTTGCTACCCCACCTGCTCAGCCAGCTAGAGATAGAGGTTAGGGAGGTAGAGGTCTCCCTAAAGGGGGAGGCCAGTCCAGATACTATGCCCTGCCTGCCCGTACCGAGGCTGTTGCCTCCGTTTCTGTCATCACAGGTATTGTCCTGGTTTGTCATAGAGATGCGTCGGTTCTATTCGATAGGAATATTGATTTTGATATTTATTTGTTGTTGTGAACTCAACCCATTTCTATTCTTCCATATTGTATGGCTCCTCCTGAGTTAAAGGAGTTGAAGGATCAATTATAGGAATTGCTTGATAAGGATTTTATTAGGCACAGCCACAGTGCGCTCCGCAGAGTTCTCAAGCTATGATCACAGCACCAGTTGCTACCCCACCTGCTCAGCCAGCTAGCGGTGGAGATCAGGGAGGTAGAGGTCTACCTAGAGGGGGAGGCCAGGCCAGATACTATGCTCTTCCTGCCTGTACCGAGGATGTTGCCTCAAATTCTATCATCATAGGTATTGTCCTTGTTTGTCACAGAGATGCATCGGTTCTATTCGATCCAAGCTGCCCTTATTCTTATGTATCTTCTTATTTTACTCTACATTTGGGTGTATCTCGGGAGCTTTGAGTTCCCCTATTTATGTTTCTACTTCTGTGGAAGGTTCTTTTGTTGTGGACCGCGTTTATCGGTCGTGTGTGGTTGCTCTTTATGGTTTTGAGACAAGAGCCAATTTATTATTGCTCAGCATCATAGTTTTTGATGTTATCTTGGACATGGACTGTTTATCGCCCCATTATGCTATTCTTGATTGTCACGCCAAAACTGTGATGCTGGCTATGCCAAGTATACCGCGTGTTGAGTGGAATGGTGTTTTAAATCACATTCCCAGTAGAGTTATTTCTTTCTATAAGGCTCAGCGAATGGTTGAGAAGGGGTGTGACGCGTATCTAGCTTATGTGAGAGATGTCAGTATTGATACCCCTACAATTGATTCAGTCACAGTAGTACGGGATTTTTTTGATGTGTTTCCAGCTGACCTTCCGAGCATGCCACCCGATAGGGATATTGATTTTGGTATTGATCTATTTCCGGGCACTCAGCCCATTTCTATTCCTCTGTATCGTATAGCTCCTCCTGAGTTGAAGGAGTTGAAGGATCAGTTAAAGGAATTTCTTGATAAGGATTTTATTAGGCCCAGTGTATCACCTTGGGGTGCTCCTGTCTTGTTTGTGAAGAAGAATGATGGTTCTATGCGTATATGCATTGGTTATCACCAGTTGAACAAAGTTACAGTGAAGAACCGTTATCCTTTTCCTCGTATTGATGATTTATTTGACTAGCTACAGGGTGCACGAGTGTTTTCTAAGATTGACTTGTGTTCAGGTTACCATCCGTTTAAGATTTGGGAACCAAATATCCTGAAGACTGCTTTCAGGACTCAGTATGGTCATTACGAGTTCCTTGTTATGTCATTTGGGCTGACCAATTCCCCAGCAGCCTTTATGTATTTGATGCACAGCGTGTTCCGGCCATATCTTGACTCGTTCGTCATTGTCTTTATTGATGATATTCTGGTGTATTCCTGGAGTCGGGAAGATAATGAGCAGCACCTGAGGGCAGTGCTCCAGACTTTAAGAGAGAAGAAGTTGTATGCTAAGTTCTCGAAATGTGAGTTTTGGTTGGATTCCGTGGCATTCTTGGGTCACGTGCTTTCTAGTGAGGGGATAAAGGCGGATCTGAAGAAAGTTGAAGCATTGTAGAGTTTGTCAAGACCGTCCTCAGCTACAGAGATCCGTAGTTTTCTGGGCTTGGCAGGGTATTACCGTCGATTTGTTGCGGGGTTTTCTTCTATTGCAACACTTATGACCAGGCTGACCCAGAAGGGTGCTCCACTCTAGTGGATGGAAGAGTGTGAGGCGAGTTTTTAGAAGCTCAAGATAGCTTTGACTATAGCCCCAATTTTTATATTGCCTACAGGTTCGGGGTTTTATACTATCTATTGTTATGCCTTGAGGATTGACATTTGAGCGGTATTAATGCAGGACGGTAGGGTGATTTCCTAAGCGTCTAGACAGTTGAAGGTACATGAGAAGAATTATCCTGTCCATGATCTTGAGTTAGTTGCTATTGTTCATGCCTTGAAGATCTGGCATCATTATTTGTACAGTATACCTTGTGAGATTTATAATGATCACCGGAGTTTGCAATATCTGTTCAGCAGAAGGACCTTAATTTGCGTCAGAGGAGGTGGTTAGAGCTGCTGAAGGACTATGATATCACTATTTTGTATCACCCGGGCAAGGCCAATGTGGTGGCCGATGCTTTGAATCGCCGGGCGGAGAGTTTGGGGAGTTTGACTTATTTACCAGCAACATAGAGACCCATGGCGATGGATGTTCAGCCTTAGCCAGTCATTTTGTGATGTTGGATCTTTCGGAGCCCAATCGGGTCCTTGCTTGTGTGGTTTCTCAGTCTTCCTTGTCTGATCGTATCTGGGAGCGCCAGTTTGAAGATCATCATTTGCTTGTCCTCAAGGACAAGGTTCTGCATGGCGATGCCTGATATGTGACTATTGATGGAGGCAAATGAAGAAAGACATAGTTGGGTTTGTATCTCGGTGCCTCAATTGTCAGTAGGTGAAGTATGAACACCAGAGACCGAGTGGGTTGTTTCAGCAGATTAAGATTCCAAAGTGGAAGTAGGAGCGGATCACCATAGATTTTGTAGTTGGGCTCCCACGGACTTTGAGGAAGTTCGATGCCATTTGGGTGATTGTGGATCGGCTGACCAAGTCCGCGCATTTCATTCCTATGTGTACTACCTATTCTTCAGAGCGTCTGGCAGAGATTTATATTCGGGAGATTGTTTGTCCGCATGGTATTCCAGTTTCCATCATTTCAGATAGAGTTACTCAGTTCACATCACGGTTCTGGAGGGCCGTACAGTATGAGTTGGGTACTCGAGTGGAGTTGAGTACAATATTTCACCCTCAGACGGATGGACAGTTCGAGCGCATTATTCAGATTCTTGAGGATATGCTTCGTGCGAGTGTGATTGAGTTTGGAGGGTTATGGGATCAGTCTTTCCATTGGCGGATTTTTCCTACAACAATAGCTATCAGTCCAGCATTCAGATGGCACCATATGAGGCTTTATATGATAGGCGGTGTAGATCCCTGGTGGGTTGGTTTTGAATCGGGTGAGGCTATTTTTTTGGGCACAGACTTAGTTCAGGATACTTTGGAGAAGGTTAAGGTGATTCATGATAGACTCCATACAGTCCAATCCAAAAAAAAAGATCTATGGGGACCGGAAGGTTCATGATGTTTCCTATATGGTTGGAGAGCGGGTTCTGCTTCGGGTTTCGCCTATGAAGGGCATTATGAGATTTGGGAAGAAAGGGAAGTTGAGTCCGAGGTTTATTGGTCCTTTTGAGATATTTAGGCATGTTGGGGAGGTTGCTTATGAGCTTGCCTTACCTCCCAACTTGGCAGGAGTCCATCCGGTATTTTATGTTTCGATGCTCCGAAGGTATCACGGCAATCTGTCGCACGTGTTGGATTTCAATCTAGTCCAGTTGGACAAGTGTCCATCATATGTTGAGGAGCCAGTGGCAATATTGGACATACAGGTTAGAAAGCTGAGGTCAAAAGACATTGCATTAGTGAAGGTTCAGTGGCGGGGTCAGCCGGTCGAGGAGGCGTCCTGGGAGATCGAGCAGGATATGCGCAGCCATTACCCTCCTTTTTTCCCCGCTTCAGGTATGCCTCTATGCTCATTTGAGGACGAACAAATGTTTAAGTGTAGGAGGATGTAACGACCCGGGCGGTAGTTTTAAGAATTTACGCCTTAATCCCCTATTAACTGCTTTCCCCGTCTTTATTTCTACTATTGTGAGTTTTCGGGAGGATTTATGGTGTTTTGGAGAGTTTGGGACACTTAGTCCCTAAATGAGGGCCTAAGTTTTAGAATTTGGAACACAGTTAGAATGGTATGAAGACATCCTCTAAATAGAATTATGTTGGTTTCGTTAGCCCCGTTGGGTGATATCTGGTTTAGGAGCGTATTCGGATTGTGTTTTAGAGGTCCGTAGCCAATTTAGGCTTGAAATGCCGAAAGTTGAATTTTTAAAGTTTCCGGTTCGATAGTGAGATTTTTATATCGTGGTCATAATGGAATTTCGGAAGTTGGAGTAGCTCTGTAGTGTTGATTGTGACGTGTATGCAAAATTTTAGGTCATTCGGACGAGGTTTGATAGACTTTTTGATCGAAAGCATAATCTGAGAGTTTCTGAAGTTCTTAGGCTTGAATCTGATGCTAATTGGTGGATCTGATGTTGTTTGAGGTATTTTGAAGACTCGTACAAGTTTGATCAATGGTATTATACTTGCTGTGCTTTTGGTTGAAGTCCCGGGGACCTCGGGGTGATTTTGGATTATTGACAGAAAGATTAGGAATTTGGAGTTGTAGCTGAAGTTTATGGCTGCTATCATAACCGCATCTGCAGTTGGGAGGCCGCAGGTGCGACTCCCGCAGATGCGGAATTGAGCCGCAGATGCGGCCAAGATGAAGAAGAAGTGAAACAGCAGAAGCGGAAGGTGTACCGCACCTGCAGGACCGCAGATGTGGATCCTGGGTCGCAGGTTTGGCGAAGGAAATTTAACTGGAAACCGTAGAAGCAGTTCCCTTGTCCACATAAGCGGTCTCGCAGATGCAAAAATTGGACCGCAGATACGGATTTCCTGGGTAGAAAATAAGAATTTCGTGGGTTTAGTTTTAAAAGTTAGAACATTGATTTGGAGCTCGGGAAAGGGCGATTTTGGGAGGATTTTGAAGAGGAAATCAGTGGATAGCGATTCCTAATATCTTTCTAGTTGTATTCCTATAATCTCTTAGTTTTGTCATTTAATTTCGGATTTGGGATGAAAATTGGGGAAAAATTAGGAGAAAGTTCTTAGACCTAAATTTCGAGTTTCGATTGGGGATTTGACATTGGATTTGGATAATTTTGGTATGGTTAGACTTGTGAGAGTGTGAAGATTATGGATATGTAAATTTTACCCGATTCTGAGACGTGGGTCTGAGGGACATTTTAGTCATTTTACCTAATTTTGCGTATTAGCTTAGAATTAATTAGTGGAATCAGTTACTTGAAGTGTTATTTACATTATGCAATTGATTTGAATAGATTTGGGTCATTTGGAGTCGAGTACTCATGGCAAGAACGTGGTTTCGAGTTGATTGAGCTAGTTCGAGGTAAGTGGCTTACCTAACCTTGTGTGGGGGAAACTCCCCTTAGGATTTGGTATTGTTGATATTTGAAATTCCTTGTACGTGAGGTGACGAGTGCGCACTTGTGCTAATTGTTGAAAATCCTATTTTCACTAAAGTATCTTTAATTGTTTTTTCCTTTCCTGCTTATACTACCTGAAATTTAAGCCTGCTGTTAGCTTAGGGAAGCATATCTAATTGACTTAATTGTTTTATTTGCTCAAACTGCCATATTCATATTATGCGCAGCATGCTAGGTTAGAATTACATGTTTTACCTTGGTGCGAAATTGAATTTAATTGAGTATTCTTTGTATTTCTGCTGTGTGTTTACTTTGGGACTACGTGACGGTATCCCGGGAGCTCTCCTGCACATATATTGATTTGGACTGAGGTGCGGGATACCGAGAGATCCCTAGCACGTATATTGAGGATACCAAGAGATCCTTGGGATACCAAGAAATCCCTAGCATATATTGAGGATACTAAGAGATCCTCAGGATACCAAGAGATCCTCGGGATACCGAGAGATCCCCAACATACATATTGAGGATACTAAGAGATCCTCGGGATACTGAGAGATCCCCGGTTGCTACCTCTGTGATGAGCGGTATTCCTTTTGTGATTATTTTGTCTCTATTGTAGTTGTTGTTATTCTTATTATCATTTGTTACATTCTTACTGTTAGCATTTAATTATATTTTCGTACCCTATACTGTTTTACCTTTTTTTTCATCTAAGATCAGTAGGGCCCTGACTTTCCTCGTCACTACCCGACCGAGGTTAGGCTTGGCACTTACTGAGTACCGTTGTGGTGTACTAATGCCCTTTCTGCGCATGTTTTTCATGTGCAAATCCAGGTACTTTCACTTAGTCTTATCACACTTGAGGCGAGGCATTTTTGTAAAGACTTCGGGATATATCTGTCGCATTCGCAGACCGAAGAGTCCCTTTCTATTCTCAGTACTAGTATAGCCCTTCTGTATTTTTCCTTGTTGATAGACATTTCTGGAGTTAGAGCTTTTTGTGTAATATCTTAGCTTGTGATTCATGGGGTTTCGGATTTTGGGAGAGTTAGGTTGAGATTCTTGTATTGTTATATGTCGGGCGGCATCTTAAACTCTGTTTTATTTTGGTTATTTCGGTTTTTAACTATTTTCTTTCCGTAATTATTTTCTTTTTTGCATTTGTTAGGCTTACCTAGTCGTAAAGACTAGGTGCCATCACGATAGTTCACGGATGGCGAACTGGGGTCGTGACATTGAATACTCATTCCGATACGAGTTCACCCATATAAAAATTATCTAATTCCGACATCATTTGGTCCATCAAAACATCATTTTACATTTTTGAAAGATTTCACATTTTTCCCCAAATTTTTAGGTTCTCATGAATTTGATGTTAAATCTAAGATATTGTAACGACCTGGCCGGTCATTTTAAGAATTAATGCCCTGATCCCCTATTAACTACATTCCCCGTGTTTGTTTCTGCTATTGTGAGTTGCCGGGATGATTTATTTAGAGTTTCGGAGAGTCTTAAGACACTTTGTCCCTAAATGAGAGTTTTAAGTTTTAGAATTTGGACAATTGTCAGAACAATATGAAGACTGCCTCAGAATGGAATTCCATTGGTTCTATTAGCTTCGTTGGGTGATTCCGGGCTTATGGGCATGTTTGGATTGTGTTTTGGAGGTCAGTAGCTTATTTAGGCTTGAAATGCCGAAAGTTGAATTTTTGAAGTTTCCGGTTCGATAGGGAGATTTTGATCTAAAGGTCGAAATGGAATTCCGAAAGTTGGAGCATCTCCTTAGTGTTGAATGTGATGTGTGTGAAAAATTTCAGGTCATTCCGACGAGGTTTGATAGACTTTTGGTCAAAAGCATAATTTGAGAGTTTTTAGAGTTCTTAGGCTTGAATCCATGGTTAATTCGATGTTTCGATGTTGTTTTAGGTGTTTTGAGGATTGGTATAAATTTGGATAGTGTTATATGACTTGTTCATGCTTTTGGTTGAGGTCCCGGGAGCCTCGGAATGATTTCGGATGGTTAACAGGGAGTTTGGGAGATTGTTGGAGCAGCTTCAGTTGTTGATCTTACTGTCATAACCACACCTGGGGTTAGGGAGACGCATGTGCGATACCCATAGAAGCGAGATTCAAGACGCAGATGCGGCCACAGGTGAAGGCAGCGATGACCGCAGAAGTGGGAGGTATACCGCACCTGCGGGACCGCAGATACGGAGTTTGGGTCGCAGGTACGGAGAAGGGGACTTAAGTGAAAACAGCAGAAGCGATGCCCTCGACCGCAGATGCGGTAGCGCAGAAGAGAAAATGGACCGCAGGTGCGAAAAACCTGGGTCAGAAAGTATAAAAAGATTTCCTTCGTGAATTTGGGTTGTATTTCATAATATTTTAACGAGAAGAAGCTTTGGAGAGCGAATTTCAAGGGATATTTTTAGAAGGATTCATTAAGGTAAGGTCCTTGGTTCCTAAGCTCGTTATTATGGTGATTTTTATCGTTGTTACCATGAAATTTAAGGGAGAAATCAGTGGTAAATTGGGGGTAAGGGCTTGGTTAATTGGAGAGCTTTGAGTGGTGATTTGGGGGACTATTTGGGGTCTGATTTTGGTACTTTATGTATGAATGAACTCGTGAGAGTGTGAGGATTCCGAATTTGTAAATTTTACCCGATTTCGAGACGTGGGCCCGGGGTTATTTTGGTCATTTTTCCTAATTTCGCGTATTAGCTTAGAATTAATTAGTGAAAGTAGTTACTTGAAGTTATATTTATATTATACAATTGATTTGAATAGATTTGGGCCATTTAGAGTCGAGTACTCGTGGCAAGAGCGTGGCTTCGGGTTGATTTTTGAACCGGTTTGAGGTAAGTGGCTTGTCTAACCTTGTGTGGGGGAAGTCCCCTTAGGATTTGGTATTGTTGATATTTGAGATGCCTTGTACGTAAAATGACGAGTGCGTAGTTGTGCTAATTGTTGAAAATACTATTTTCACTAAGTAACTATAACTGTGTTTCCTTTCCTGTTTATACTACTTGTAATTTAAGCCTACTGTCAGCTTAGGGAAGCATATCTAATTGACTTAATTGGTTTACTTGCTCAAACTGCCTTATTTGGATTATGTGCAGCATGCTAGGTTAGAAATACTTGTTTTACCTCGGTATGAAATTAGAATTGAATTGAGTATTCTTCGTGTTGCTGTTGTGTGTTTACTTTGGGACTACAGGGACGGTATCCCGGGAGATCTCCTTGCATGTTTACTTTGGGACTACAGATTTGTATTCCGGTAGATCCCCCTGCACATTTATATTAGAACTACGGGACTGCCCCGATAGATTCTCTCAGTACTGGATATTTACATTTAGGACTACGGATCGGGATTCCAGTAGATTCTCGCGTACTATGAGTTGGACTACGGGACGACACCCGGGAGATCCACTGGATATTTACATATGGGGACTACAGGGCAGTATCCTGGGAGATCCCCGGTAGTTATCTCTATGTTGAGTTGTATTCCTTCTGTGATTATTTTGTCTCTGTTATAGTTGTTGTCATTCTTATTATCCTATGTTACTTCATACTGTTAGCATTTAATTATATTGTCATATTCTATGCTGTTTTACCTTGTTTTCAACTATAATCAGTAGGGCCCTGACCTTCCTCGTCACTACTCGACCGAGGTTAGGCTTGGCACTTACTGAGTACCGATGTGGTGTATTCATACCCTTTCTGCGCATGTTTTTTATGTTCAGATCCAGGTACTTCGACTCAGCCCTATTACCCTTGAGGCGAGGCGATTCTCCAGAGACTTCGAGGTATATCTTCCGCGTCCGCAAATCGAGGAGTCCCTTTCCATTCTCTTATAGTATTAGCCCTTCTATATTTACTTTTGTTTAGACATTTTGGAGTTAGACACTTGTAGTTACTCAAAAGCTTGTTCATGAGATTCCAGGTTTTTGAAAGTTGTTCTATTTGAGAGATTATATTTGTATATGCCGAGCGGCATCTTAAACTTTCATTATGTTATTTCGCAGTTTTATAAGTTTTATCTATTATTTTTCCTTTTTCTGCAATTGTTAGGCTTACCTAGTCATACAGACTAAGTGCCGCCACGATAGTTCACGGAGGGAGAACTGGGATCGTGACAGATATAATCACAAAATATAGTTGGAAATTGATTAGATACACTTACCCAATGATTTGGTATGAAAATCTTCTCTCAAAATCTCCCACTCTCGGAGTTAGGGTTTAAAGGATATTAGAAATGAGCAAAAACTCGAAATACCCAGCTTTTAGCAGGCTACAGATGTCGCATTTGCGACACTGGGTTCGCAAGTGCGAACTCGCAAAAGCGAAGAAATTTTTGCAAATGCGAAGCCTGAATTTACCCTGTCACAATCGCAATTGTGATGAAAATCTTCGCAAATTGGAAGGGCTTTCGCAAAAGGGCCCAAAACTTCGCAATTTCAAACCTTCCCTACCCAGTTCATTTTTGCATTTGTGAGACTGGCTTCGCAAATGCGTAGCTTGCCAGTCCTAGACATTTTTGAAAATGCGCTACAATGCCCGTAAAAGGGTGGTCGCAAATACGACCCTTTGCTCACATATGCGAGATCAAACAGCAGAAAAATCAGAAGTTTCTTCCAAACACTCCGAAATGATTCCAAAACTCATCCGAGCCCTCGGGCCTCCAAACCAAACACCCACACAAGTCTGAACACATAACACAAACTCACTCGCGCGATCGGAACATTAAAATAACCTCTAGAACCACGAATCAGATGCCAAAACGCATGAAAATCACCATGAACTTCAAGAACTTCTAGAATTTCAACCAAGCGTCCGAACCATATCAAATCAACTCCAAACGACACCAAATTTTGCAGCCAAGTCCCAAATGACGTAACGAAATTGTTCCAACTTTCGGAATCGCATTCCAATCTCGATAACATAAAAGTCAACTATGGGTCAAACCTCTCCATTTTCTAAACTTTAATTCTTCCAACTTTCGCCGAAATGCCTCAAATTACCCTACGGGCCTCCAAATCCAAATCCGAACGCATGCCTAAGTCCAAAATTGCCATACGAAGCTATTGACATCATCCAAAACTCATTCCGGACGTTTACACAAAAGTCATATTCAAGTCAAATTCTCTCCACTTAAGCTTCCAAAACTATATTCCTTCTTCCAATTCGACTCTGATTCATCCTGAAACAGAATCCAATCATGCACGCAATTCGATACACATAATATGAAGTTGCTCGTGACCTCAAATTGCCGAACTGGATGCAATTACTCAAAATGACCAGTCGGGTCGTTATAATTATGCACTTCATTTATTATTTGCGTAAAAAGCTAAAATGTGCCAAGTAAAAGTGAATGGAGGGGGTACGTGAAAGAAGTTAAAGAACAATAGTTAAAGCAACCCCTACAAACGACTTTGAGTCTTTTCCTTAACTTTTATGCCCCATAATACATTGGATGCTTCGATGTCTTATCAAAACAAAGAACTCAAAATTAGACTTAATTCTTCAAATGAATTATAATTCATGAATTGTGCCTTTATAGTGTATGATTTCAAGTTATTATTTAATCTAGCTTGCCTTTTCGGAATCTGCTATTTTTTTCCTGGTTATGTCTGTAACAAGCTTAGTCACAACTCTATTTCCTTTTGAGTCAGATTCAACAGTCTAAACAAAGGAAGCACAAATAAATGAGAGAAATAAAGAAGAAACATATACAATTGAAATAAATAATCATTGAATATGATTAAACTCAACTTACAAACAAATGTACCTTCCTTCCTTATAAAGAATGTTATAGCATAGGATTACACTCAACTATAAGGAGAAAAATGCAGTAAAAGTTGAAGTAAAATCATGGCCAAAATGATGCAATTTTGCATAATCTATCTTCACCGCCACTTGCGAAACTGCAAAATGAAATAGCGAGTTCATATGAATGATTAAGTATTATGCACTTTTACTTTGATTTGTTGATTCTTAAGGTTAATTATATGGTTAGGTATAAACACATGATACATGTAACTCTTTATCGTTGATACGCCACTCAAATATCTACAATAGAAGAATGGTCACAATAGTGTGTTCTATCTCATTTTGAGCTCCAAATTTTCCTAGTACACCAATTGAAGTTGTATTCCTTAACGATGCAATTTATTGATGGTAAAACCGAAACAAACACATTTTTCGACACCTTAATTTCAAACTAATTGGAGTCAACTATATAAATTTTTTAATTGTTCATCTATTTAAGCCCATTTCACTAGAATACCAAAATAATTTATCTCGTAAAACAAAGAAATTGAGTGTACTCTAAACTAGAGGTTGTCTAAACCTCAGATTTACTATACATTGATCACTATCCCTAATTATTATAGTGATGTACATTTGAGACCAAGTACAAATTTTCTTTTATCTGAACAAGGACACACTGAATATGTAAATCTTCACATATATTAATAATTATGTCTTTCTTTTCCTTTTTTTTACCTTTTAGTGAAAAGGATTCACATATAAGATGCAAGAACATGGAATGATCAGACGTTACCTTTTCCCATCAGGATTGAAAGCCAAAAAATATTTATTGGTCCAAAACACCTGAAGCATCCTTATCGTTTTCCAAAACCACCTATTAAACCACGAAAAATCATTGGATTAGAAAGATATCATTTGCAGCTTGTTTGGATACATGTTGTAATGGCGTTGAGAACTAATGATATCATTTAAGTTGAATGTCCAAAAATGCAATTGCGTTTTTGTTGATAATTTATATAAGGTTGGTGAAGAAAATGGCATGATAGCTTCCTGGCTACTTAAATTTGTAGGGCTGATACATGAACTTTCAACTTTTTTGTTTGAATACTTTGAACTCATTTTTTCTGTAATTAATAAACACATTTGATGATTGACCATGTGCGCATGTATAACACATACACATACGTGTCCATCCAGTCAGCAAATGACCAATGGAATGTCTTACATGTCAAGGCCGCGAAAACCCTAACCCAACAGATCGGGGTCCCCTCTTTTATTCCAGACCGTCCCCCTCCCCTCATTTTAACCTCTCTCTAACCGAACGCTCCGTTGTTAAACATGTGTTACGAATGGGCTAACATTTACTCACCACCTTCCAAAATCGATCATAATCACTCACCCATTTTTTCGTTTATTATATATTAATCTTGTTCTGAATGAGCTTCATTTGGTCTATGTTTTCAACTCCAGTGACGTTATATGATTTGAAGGTTCGTTTGTCTCTTTTCAATTCCATCATGTTCATGGCCTGGAAAAAGAAAAAAAAATTAGAAGTGGAGCTTCAGATAAAATGCAAGAATGGAGCTTCAGATTTAAAAAAATAAAAGGGGGAATAGGGTATTTTAGAAGGAATAAATAAGAAGACACTTAAATACAACCCATTTTCACGCTCTTGTGCATTGTGTTTCTCATGCGGCCTGCTGATTAGGACCAACTGATGCCACATGGGCAGGGTCAATGATCAAATGTGTTTAATAGTTACCGAAAAAATAAAATTCGATTGTTCAAATGAAAAGTTAAAAGTTCTCTTTTAAAAAGGGAAATTACCAGTTATGTCACTCTACAAACTTTCCTAACAAAAAAATAGCCTAAAACAACATATCTACTAAAAAAGGCCCAAATAGTTTCAAATAATATCAGTTTCTTTTTGTATCCATTATTATACAAAATCGAGTTCTCTCTCTTTCTCTATATCTCTCACTCTCTCTCTCTCTCTCTCTCTCTCTCTCTCGCTCTTTCTGCAATTTTTTCCTAAATTCAACCAAAATTGATAAAATTGACGACAAAACAAGATACATTTTCGGTTATTTTCATCTGATTCCAGGTATTTTGGAGTAGAAAACCTCTTATTTTGTATATTTTTCTGATTGCATGTATTTTTGTAGAATCGATGTTGCTTTTATTTAGACTTTTGCGACTGATTTTGTAAGTTTTGGTCGAGTTTTTGTATTAATTTCTTCACAAATTTCTATAACCTTTTGTTCGTATATTTTTTTAAAAAAATTATTATTGAACCTAGTTTCAATTTTGAAACAGAGCAATATGAGAAGACAAACTCATTCGATGAGTTCATCACCTTATTCAAAGTCTGTTTCAATAGAGAAATCGAGCAACATCATAATAGAAACCAGGTCGATGAGTTTATGTCCTCATTCAACCCCGATTTTAGTTGAGAAATCGATTAATGAACAAAATATGCGAAGTCAAAATCGTTCCAACAATGTTAAAGTGTTAGAATCTCGAAAGGATATTGTTGGAAAATCTGAAAAAAAAGAAGAGCAAGAGAAAACGTGTCGTGGAGGACGAAGTGAATTTGGGTGCCAAATTAAAAAAAATAAGGTTCAGAAGGCAGAAAAAGTTAAAATCCCTGACAAAGTTTGTAAGGTATATACAATTTCAGTTATACTTTTTCTATTGTTGACTCTTCTTTTAAAATTTGGATTTAGTTTGTATTTGTTTGTTTTTAATTCGTGTCATGTATTTGTAGCCTTGGAAGCTCTATATTCTAGTTGGTGAGCCTTTTCCTGTTACTCATTGGTCATCGTACACTAATGTGGACATTGTATCGATTTTACAGTCAAAGTTGACTGATGTCCAGCTTCAGATGTTTAGGGAAAGCTGTTTTGGCTATTTCCTTGATTTACCTCGAGTTGCTATCGAGGCACAACTTATTCGTTCTTTAATGTTTAGGGAGTTGGTTCAAGATAAGTGTGACCAATTTTATGTGAAATTGAATGACGAATGTATTTTATGTTTTGGTCTTCGAGAATTTGGTATTGTAAGTGGTTTAAACTGTTGGGGTAATGAACCTATTGAGAGTAAATTCAGTAGACCCAATAGGTTGGTGGATACTTATTTTTCTGGTTTTGAAGTGGTGTTAAAGAAGTCACTTATTGATTGTTTTGAGAAGAAGAAATGGCAGTCTGATGAAGACGCAGTTAAGATTGCACTCATTTATTTCATAAACACATTTTTAATGTCCACTCAGGCTCAGAAGATATTTATAAGTAAACGTGATTTCCATCTTGTCGAGAGTGGTGAGTATGTGTCGTTTCCATGGGGTAGGATCGCGTTTCAAGCTTTAATGAAGTCGGTGAGGGACAGGTTGAGGGGGAAGTCTGAGTTTTATAGGATTGGTGGATTTCCTCTTGCACTACAGGTGTGGTTCTATGAATGTTGCACTGTAGTTGATCAAAAATTTGTTGTTCGCGTTGGAGATGATACACCACGCATATTGAATTGGGAAATGACAGACAGACCAACGCGTGAAGACTTCTCTACTGGTTTCTTCAACAGCACAGGGAATAAGGTACAATCTTTTATGTCTTGATGGGATATACATTTATAATACACTATAATTCATTATGATACATCAAACATACAGTTTTTATACATCTTTGATACATCTAGGACTTAAGCACTTTTGGTTACCTTTGTAGTTTAAAAATATTTCTCCGACAATTGAAGAGCTCAGAAGATTTACTTTGCCTGTTGAAGTTACCGATGAGTATCAGAAATATTTTACATCACATTACAGGAAAAAACTTCCTATTGATGATAGCGATGATTTTGTCTCGCCACCCCCGAAACACATTAAGGAGCCTGTCCCACCAAGAAAGGTGCCAAAAAATGTGTCAGGCGTCCAAGCTATTGATTATGATCGTGAGTTGCAGAAGTTGAAAGCTGATGTGAAGCAAGTATGTATTGTTCTTTTTTATATATTTTGTTGAAATTATTTTTCAAATTGTATATTCAAAGTCTATTATATTTTTTATTTATTTCATCTTGTAGCTCCATAAGCAGTTAAATTCCTTCATGGAATATGTTTTTGATAAATTCAAGGAGGTGTTTGAGTTGATAAATTCCAAGGTATGTGTTTCTTTTCCGTTGTGCATTCTTTTATTTTTTAGTTAACTTACTATATCCTTTTTTTTAAAATAGCTTGGTGCAAGCGAAGTCAATTATGGTGCACATCCAGAGGAAGACACCAGTGGTCGTCAAGACAATAATGATTTTGTGAGCAATATGGAGTTTGATGGCAATGAAGATGTTGAAATGGATGGTTGTCAGGTGTGTTTAGTTGTGCATTCTGTACTTTTTCCTTTTCTTTTCTTTGTTGTTTTTGATAATTCGATTCGTTTTTAAAAAAATAGGTTGGTGGAAGTGAAGGCAAAGATGTTCCACATTCTCAAAGAGATACTAATGTAGCAGATCAGTTAGGTGTCAATGCTATGGAAGGACCTTCTGGTGTGAAAGTTGACATGTTTGTTGCTAAAGTAACTTTCACACCAGATGTAGCACATGCTGGCGGTATTGGTGAGATTGCAGATGCGGTGGCAGGGAAGACGGAGGAAGAATCTGAGAAACAAAAGGTTGCTGAATCCCAGACTGGTGATGTTTGTGCGACTGCAAGTATTGATGCGGCGCCAGGGGGAGACGGAGGAAGAATCTAAGAAACAAAAGGTTCTTGAATCTCGGACTGGTGTTGTTTGTGCGACTGCAAGTGTTGATGACGCGGCAGGAGAGATGGTTCCGTACAATCCTGAATTACTTCCTGAAGTATCACCGCAAATGGAAAAAAGAAAGAGATGTCCTGCAAAGGCCGTGCAGTCTCCATTCATTACTGTATTTGATTCAGGTTCCAGTACTGTTGTTGTTGCATCAAAAGCAAAAAAGCAAATTTATTCTATTAAGCATCCTTTTCAAAGCAAAATCGGAACTGGTGTTAACAGCTCTTTGTTGAATGTTTTTGCTGCGTGGGTCAAAGAAGGGAAGTCCAGAAAGAAGTATGTTTCCAATTTCTGATTTTTTTTCAGTTTTATATTTTAATATATTGTCACTTATATAATTATTTTATATCAAATCACTGTACTCTTTTGTGTATATATGTTACCAGGAATGACATTTACCCGAAGCATGTTAGTGAACTCAATCCTGCTTATGATCTTGGTGTATTTCATGTTGAAGACAAAAACTGATTTTACACTTTGGCATATAATGGTCAGCCCTTGGATGACTCGGTATGTAAGAATTTACTTTTGCAGTATTTTTTTAAAAAATTTTAGCCAGTGTACACATGAACACTCAGTCCTGTTAAGTTAGCAGTGAGCATTCATTTTCCTTTATTTCTGTGATTTTGGTTTGAAAAACTATAGCTGCTTAAAGCTTTCAAGCACGTTTAGTGATTAGTTATTTGTTATGTTTTGTTTCAGCACATTGATATTTTGTTCTATTATCTGAGGAAGAAGGGGAAGTATGAAAAAGACCTACTTGTAACATTCACCACCACAGATTGGTACTTCGACGAGAAAATGAATGAGTTGTGGCAAGTGTTTATTGATACAGATGGTGACAGTGATGTGTGCAATCCGAAACATGTCATTGCAGAGTATATTCAGGGGTTTGTCTTGGATGCCAATGTTCTATGGTACATTGTCGAGCATCTCTTAATGCCAATTAATATTGCAGAACAATGGCATTGGATAATGGTTGTGATGTCCTTCAAGGATAGGTGCATTTATGTGTATGACTTTATGCGCGGTGGAACTACTCATCAAGCCAAAGTTCATAATGCCATGGCCAAGTATTCTGTGTTACTGCCTCATTTTTTCGTGCACACACATTTCTATTTAAATAAAAAAGATATCAATTGGCGCACTGGTGTCTACAAATCAAAAGACTTGATTACCCCCTTTGATGTAAAACTGGTTAAAGGATTGCCTCAACAAGTATGAATTTCTTTCAACACAATCTGTTTTGCTTTTAGATTCTGCAGTTTGATAGTTGTTGTTCTTTTTATTTTTGCAGTGATTGCGGTGTATTTGCGGCATCATTTGCCGAGTATTTTATTCAGGGCAAGATGCCTCCTAAAAAATTCAATGCCTATGCACACCGGCATAGATTTGGTGCTCTCTTGTGGGATTATACTAGAAAAAAGATGGAACTGAACGCGCAAAGTGATGATGAGATTATTGGTCGACAGAATAAGGCGGGGAAGCAGAAGAAGTAGTTACTTTTGTCATTGTTGTAGGATGAACTCTATAATTTTGTTTTTTGTATTTTGTTATATTATGTTGTCATTATTGGAAGACGGATCAGATTTGTTTGTGTTTGAATTTTATGAATACTTTTAAGAATCATATGGAAAATGAGATGTTTGTTCTGTTATAAAGGTTTAATGAGTTTCAGTGCGATATTGGATTGTTGCAGTTTAGTTTATTTTGGTATTTTCTCCCTTGATTTTGTGTTGTGAATTATAGATATGATAAATATACAGTAGTTTGTGATACAGTGTCTCTTGCAGATACACGCATGATATATACATGATACAGATATGACACACATATGATACAGATATTATACACAAATGATACACAGTTTTCAAATATGTATTGATGAAGCCACTTATATTTGCAAATTTCTAAAACTATTTTGCATAGTTTTCTAGCTGCTAAGACTGTTTTTCATTAGTTAGCTTTGTTACTACACAAATGCAGGCGTGAGTAATAGCCTATATATATAGATACATAGTTGATACACAAGTAATACATAGATGATACAAATGTGTTGCACAAGCGATACATATATGATACAAATGTGATACATAGCTGATACAACTTCTTTTTAATCACACAGATGTATAATATAAACTTGCAACATGATTTTAAATGATAGATAAAATATTTATTTATATATAAAATTCAAATGACATTCTATAATGATATAGTTCTTGATATATTGAATTCTTCTAAATCTCTATGATATTCAGTAAAGTAAAATAACAAGTAATTCTAAATTGGATATATTTCATCCTCTCTTTGGATTATTTCTACAAGTTTTCCTATTGTGACCTTCTTCTCCACACTGTCCATATGTAATCGACCTTTTTCGTTCCCTTTCAGATATTAGCTTGCACCTCCCCTTCCTTGGCCTTCCTATTATTTTAGTCACGTCTGGTGGCAAGACTTTTTCATTTAAAACTTCTGCAAGAATTTTTCATGTGCTTTCATCAGGAACCGGATAAATTGGAATTTTATAGGTCTTCAATAGGTACTTCGTGGTGTAGTACACCGAGAAATATTCAATGTGATCAATGTGTTTGTATTTTAATACTGCCCAAGCATGTGCACATGGCAGCTTATCCAACTGAAACCTTCTACAGGTGCAAGTTTGATCTTTTAGGAACACCATTCTCTGCTTACCCTTGTCAAGTACTGAATATAAGTAACTCGTCGAAGGGGTCACCTACAAAATTTATCAACTATCATTAGTGGTGATAAAGCAGATGCCCTCAAAATACATATGCTAGAGAGCCTACAAGATTAAAATAGCTTAATATCATGTCAAACCAAGCAATATTTCAGGAGTGGGGTAGGCATAAATGCTACATTAAATTGAAAGCCTTTGCTTTTGTGCAGGTGGACACTAGTTTAACAGAATCACACAAAGGGTTCAAGATATAACAGATCCGTAAATTCGGCATGATTACATATTCTATGCACAAGTATCTACAGATTCCAGTCATATCTTCATCTGATGTGACAATTCAAGATTGTCCATCAGCATTGTATCATATTTTTTTCCAAGATCAGTGAATGACTCAACTGCATTCTTTAGGTTTGTAACATTCCATCGTCCGATCAATTGCCTTGTGTAGTCTAGCAAAGGCAGTACTGGGAGTTCCCTAGCAGCCTTGAGCGCTGCATTGATCGACTCCGCAATGTTTGAAGTCATTGTCAATGTTATGTTGACAGTGGAATGTGTTCTGGACCATCTTTCATACCCAATATTCATTAAGTAATCTTTGACCCTCTTATCAATTTTCTCTACCTCTGCCATGTGGTAATCAAACTTCTCAACTGTGTATGCTTTGGACATAGCAAAGAATATGTCTTTGAGCAGCAAATAGTTTTTTTTGTAATTTTTGTTTACATTATTCCATAGATTCCATATGGAGACATAATGAGGTACTTGTGGATACAATGTTGCCGCTGCATTTTCAATGCCTTCATGCCTGTCCGAGACTATGCACATTCCCCCCCTTTCCCCAAATTCATCCTTGAATCTCGCAAAAAACTACTCCCAGGAAGCATTATTCTCTGAATCTACTATGGTATCTGCGAGTGGTAGGATATTACCTACTGGATCTTGTGTTGATGCTATCAATAATATTCCTTTATATGCCGATTTAATAAAAGTTCCATCTACAACAACAACCGATTTGCAATACTGCCATCCTTTTATAGACGGATATAGTGCAACGAAAGCATACATGAATAAGTCTTCCTCTATTTTTTTCAAATTTACCACTGACATAGGATTTGTAAGAACCAGCATATAAAAGTAGCTTGGCAGCTTTTCATATGATTCGCTCGGGTTCCCTCTCAGTACTTGAACTGCATATTCTTTTGATCTCCATGCTTGCATATATGTCATCTGAAGACCATACTAGTTGTTCATGTCTCCAATTATGTCATTAGGAGTGTATATTATTTTTGGGTCTTTATACTTGTCTATCAGAAGACTGCCGATGAGTTTTGCAGTAGCTTGACGTTGTGTGTAAGATCTGTCTTTCAGGGGGCATGAGTGCACTTTGCTAAAATTTCTGACCTTGAAAACGTTTGCTTTTTTCAGGCTCGAAGACTTAAAATACCAATCACAATTGTTGTTGATGCATACTAGGCAGTACCTACGACAAGGATATAAATTTTTCTATCAATAAATAGAGCGACATGAAATACAATGATATGTAGTGATACACACTGCCATCAACAATACTAGATAAAAAAATACAACGACTATACAGTATTAGACGGTGACAACCACAATTTAAAAGTGTACAACCACAATTTAAAAGTGTACAACCACATACTTACAAGTAAGAACTTATTTTTTGCATAATTATGCTTCTAACATCAACTACGATATACATTGAGATACATAATTATACAACAAAAATTTTGATACCTGCTTTCACTTGATCTATGTACCTTAAACTGAAATTTTTCCTTTAATGTCAAGTGCTTCATGACTTTGATTATCGTTGCCTTGTCTTTATAAATTTGACCTTCTTCTACATCTATGTGTTGAGGGTCAGTAATTATTGTATTTTCATCAGATTTTGTATCATTCCAGTCTTCTCCATCCCCAAACTCGATCATCTTAATTGTATCGCCATTGTATCTCTCCTCTGCAACTGAGCTTTGTGCACATTCTGAGGAAATCACAGCAGAATTGTAATTGTAGCAGATCATGTCCATATCCTTTTCACTCGATGTTATACAAAGGGGATACATTGTAAATTCTGAGGTTTTTTTCAGCTCAAGATATACACATAAACCCATACTATTGTGTATCACTATTGGCGGAGAACTATTTTGGACAGTATATTTGATTTCAATACCCTTCAATGAAGTATCTATCATAAGTTGTTTCGAAATCACGTCTACAAAATCTTCAAAACTTATATTTGGAGTAACAACATCTGTATTATAATCTACAAAGTTGTTGTCAACATTCCATCGACCACCATACTGAATAAAAATTGGTAAATTTGCCATTGAAGGAGCTGAAATTAGGTCAAAACTCATCAATTCCTTGATTGATTTTGATTGCAGTTCGTAGTTCCTTCTATACAGAAATTGCAAAAGTTGTATCTACCCAGAAATTACGAAGCTATATGGTGAAATTGATCGATTTTGAGTGAAATTTGGAGCTTCTTTTGAGAATTTTTTGAGAGAGAATGTTGTGATTTACAGAAGAAGAGAATGTGTGATCTGTTAAATTGATACGCTTGAAAAAACAGGGAAGGAAGGAAGATCTTTAGTGTGATTCTCGGATAGAAGAATTCTTCGTTACGTGTATCTCTAATTTTGGGCTACTTTTGGTAAGTGTCTAATTTTGGGCTAGAGGTTGGTAAGTTTGTATTTAAATTGGCTATTTCTATACTTTTCCCTTTGAAAAACCCTACAAATTTAAGCGGTCAGTCATTTTACCGAAGAAAATCCTTACTAAATCGATTTTTTCGAGACGTGGGCTTAATGTGGATCAGTTTAAAGTAGCGACCTAGACGTTTAGGCTAACGTCTCAACAGGTGAGACATTCGACTTATGCACGCTTACGCCTTGAATTATTTGGCTATTTGTTTTTTATTTACAAAAACAAATATTCTAATATAGTTTTATATAAATGCTATCTTTATTTTCAGAAATATTTGAAGTTAATAGTAATTCGTTAGTTTCCCTCTCTTAAAACACTGGTTATGAATGCATCACTTTCAATTTCTTCACCAACTTCAACGATGCGCCAGATTCCATTTCCCTACCGATGGCAGAAAATTACATGCTCAAATAGTCAAGATTGGCTTAGACAATTGCTCGCTAAAGCTTTGCAACAATCTCATAGACATGTACGGCAAATGTGGCCTCCTAGACAACGCCGTCCAACTGTTCGATGAAATGCCCCAAAGAGATTTAGCTTCATGGGCCTCAATTTTTACTGCACATAACGAAGCTAACCAACACCAAAAGACCCTTTCCCTCTTTCCCAACATGTTTTTGGATGGTCTTTGGCCTGACCATTTTGTTTTTGCTAGTATTGTTAAGGCTTGTGCTAACTTGGGCACTATGAAAATTGGTAAACAAGTGCATGCTCAGTTCTTGAAATCAGAATTTTCTCATGATGATGTTGTTAAGTCTTCTATGGTTGATATGTATGCAAAATGTGGATTGCCTGATAATGCAAAAACTGTTTTTGACGTGATCTTGGTTAAGAATATGATTTGTTCATCTGCAATGATATCGGGGTATGCACGTGTTGGGAGGAAAGATGAAGCTTTTGAGCTACTAGGAAAGTTGCCAGTAAAGAATTTGCAATGTTGGACTGCTTTGATATCTGGGTTTGTGCAAAATGGGAACTTGATTGATGCCATTGGTGTTTTTCTTGAAGTAAGAAGAGAAGGAATCGATATGAAGGACCCCTTTATTCTTTCGAGCATAATAGGAGCTTGTGCTAACTTAGCAGCCCTGCAGCTCGGGAAACAGATTCATCGATTAGTTTTAGGACTTGGTTATGAACTTAGTTTGTTTGTTAGCAATGCCCTTGTGGATATGTATGCAAAGTGTAGCGATATAGTGGAAGCAAAGAGGATGTTTGATAGCATGTTGACAAGAGATGTTGTATCTTGGACCTCAATTATTGTCGGGATGGCACAGCACGGGCAAGCTATTGAGGCGTTATCTTTATACGATGAGATGATCTTGGCTGGCGTTAAGCCAAATGAAGTAACTTTTGTTGGATTAATCTATGCTTGTAGTCATGTTGGATTGGTCAGTAAAGGTCAGAGTCTATTTAAATCCATGATTGAAGATTATAAATTAAGTCATTCTTTGCAGCATTATACATGCTTATTAGATCTGTTTAGTCGATCTGGTCACCTTGAGGACGCCGAGAACCTTCTTAACACAATGCCATTTCAGCCTGATGAAGCTGCTTGGGCTGCTTTATTGAGTGCTTGTAAGCAACAAGGAAATACTGAAATGGGAGTTAGGGTCGCCGATCGCTTACTAATTCTCGAACCAAAAGATCCTTCAACTTGTATACTGCTGTCAAATACATATGCTGGTGCAGCTTTGTGGGACAATGTATCTAAGTTGAGGAAGCTGCTGGCAAATTTAGAAGTTAGGAAAGAACCTGGCTACAGTTCTATTGATTTGGGAAAAGAAACTACGACATTTTATGCTGGAGAGGCATTGTATCATATGAAGGATGAGATATTTGCACTGCTAAAGGAGTTTGATTCCGAAATGAGGAAGAGAGGTTATATTCCCGATACCACGTTCGTTTTGCATGATATGGAGCAGCAGGAGAAGGAAAGACAGCTTTTTTGGCATAGTGAGAGATTGGCTGTGGCCTATGGACTTCTGAGAACTGTTCCTGGATCAGTAATAAGGGTGGTGAAAAACCTTCGAATTTGTGGTGATTGCCACACAGTTATTAAATTTATATCAAGCATTACAGGTCGTAAAATTGTCGTTAGAGATGCTAATAGATTCCATCACTTTGATAAGGGGATATGTTCATGTAATGACTTTTGGTGATTGTGTGTCTCCAACTGTTAAGTATTTGTGTTCCTCTATATTTGGCAAGCTGTACATTATTTGACATCCATTGTTGGAGATTCAAATATGGGCAGCCAGGTCCGGAGAAGGGCCGGACCTCTTTCAAATATACCTGTGCTTAAGGTATCAAAAGCTGGTGGGGAGTCTTTAACTTGCTTTCAGGTGTTTCAATGCGCGTTCTTCGGACGTGATCTTGTATCTACCATGAAGAGTGAAACTATTTCTATTGAATACAAGGAAAGAAGATAAAGGTGTTGATCATACTTTGGTTAACTCCTATTATGTTACATTGCTTTGAACTCTTCATAACCCTTTGGAGAACTCACTCCAATTTCCTGAGTTTTCTTTAGCAGGAGATATCTATAGTATGTGAATGTAACAAAATACTTATGAATTTAGTGAAAGAGTTATTCCTCAATTGTATCTACAACCTTGATTGTTAATTAGGGAGGTCTTAGTATGGAATAATTGATTTATCGATAAATCGAAAATGAAAACACACATGGAATAGGGAAAAATAGCAAGAACAATTACATCTCCCAAAACTGAATATAATTTATTTATTCAGGAGATAATTTTACATGCTTATTGAACAAGTTTGTGGTACAAAAGTAGTTAATTTGCCTTCAATGACTACTTTTACATCCTCATACATATACAGTTCTATTAGATGTATTCAATTTCAATCACTATATTATCATTACAAACACATCTTTTTATGGAAAGTAATCTGAAAACCATTTCGCTGGTTGTAATTTAGATCTTGCAGGTTTTATAGAAAAAATAGTGAGGGGATTCCAGAGAGAAGAATCATTTGTACAAGTTCTCAATTTGCTCTTTGTATAGAGCTACAATTTTGTCCCTCTTGATTTTCATGGTTGGTGTTAGTAAGCCACTATCAATCTGCATGCCAAAAAAGATGGTCTAAGATATAGAAATAGTCTGAAATTTAAGTCAAATCAAATTGCCAAAGAGGTACACAGTTAATAAATGGTACCGTGAAAGGTTCATCGACAATAAGGATAGGTCCAACTTGAAATGAGCAACCTGAAGTCCTGCATTTTCAACAAAGATGACAAAGATTTTTATTTTAATGGAACTAAAAATAAAATACTGATAGGATACAAGTAGGAACGCAAAGGGGAGCCTTGGCGTAACTGGTAAAGTTGCTGCCATGTGACTAGGAGATCACGGGTTCGAGCCGTGGAAACAGCCTATTGCAAAAATGCAAGGTAAGGCTACATACAATAAACCTTTGTGGTCTGGCCCTTCCCGGATCCCGTGCATAGTAAGAGCTTAGTGTATATAAGAGGGTTAATTTGGTGATTCGTTGCATCGTTTACACATTTCCATCAGGAAATGGATAAAGAAGTTTCCTGATATACGATATCGGAGGGAATGGTTCAATGTAGAAGCGGCAAGTCTGTACCATTTTCTTAACTCCTCATATAATATGCCAACTGCTTTTTCCCTGCTAACTTCAGTGGTTTCAGAATCCACAATAGCTGATCTTTTAGCTGCAAATAGAACCTCCTCCTTATTTGGAACAATTATAGCTCCAAGACGTCGTTGATCCTACATGTTACTGATGTCAAACTTGTGCAACGTGAGAGAAAATCTTAATTATGCACTCAATGACTATACACCTGGCCGATGACAACAATCTGCTGGATCAGACTACTTCCCATCGCAGCTTCTTCAATCTCTGATGGTTCAACATTCTCACCTAGTTTTTCCCAGGAGGCAAATACATGAAAGTAAAGTTCAAAGCTCTGAATTGCAATTATAATAAGGCCAACCACATTGCAGTTTACGAAGAGAAAAATCATCTATGATAATAAACACATAATAGAGGCCCTAATTACAAAAAGGTGTTCACATGCATTCACAAGAACAATTGTGCTTCAATACCAAGCTAGTTGCGGTCAGCTATATGAATCCTCATTGTTCAAATAGCTCGGTTATGCCTGTTTTAATCCAATCTTATAACTATTATTTTCTCTAACATTAAAAGTTCACTACATTTAAAGACCCTAATAAATGTTGGACTAAAGTAAACGTATTAACATGACTAAAACTTAATCCCAACTAATTGGATCAATTATAGCTAATCGAATACTAGCCATAACAAGCTTCAGATCTTTATTCTTTGTACATTAGTCAATTGCTAGTTTCTATGGAATCTATTCTGGAACTTCTTTTATAATGGTGGTGTCTGGCCCATCTTGCGCACCTGGATATTCTATAGGTTACCTGCTACCTCTCACAAGCACATACACCAAATAACTGTGTCCTTTTCGCCTAGCATTTTCTAATTTGGAACTTCCAACAGCTGCAAGTTTCAATGGGAATCTAGTTTGGAAATTTCCTCCGAACTCACAAACTCCTATGTATTGAACAGTATGTCATAGCCCAAACGACCCAACTTAAATCAATTTTCATTTGTTTATTTTTCTTTTAAAATATCTTCCTAAATCAATATATCAGTAATCCAACCCGTCCAAACTCTACCTACATGAATACATCACTTACCAGTACATCCAAACTTGGGGGCATTGAATGGCGTACACGTTTATTGGTTTAAATTGGCACTTAATACTTTTGACTTTCAGCTATAAATTGGACAAGCCGAAATCTTTATTCATTGGAGGGGAGAGTTCCAGACGTTCTGCCTCTTATTGTTCATATTTTTCATTTGGGGTGGGGGAGAAGGTGGGCATGGGATGGGGGAAGGTGGTCGGGACTTTGGGGTTTGGTGACAGTTGACCTTCATTCGAACACATAACTGACAACAACACTACAACATTAGACAGACTTACATGTTGCTAGGGTAGTCAAAGAGCAGGCACACTAGAAATAATTATAGCTCACCAGTTGAAAGGACTATGGTATCCTTTGCACGGCCTTCAAGAACTATTACACCTCCACTTTTACGACTTCGCCCTACAGAATGATCAGGCGCAATCCAACCAAGATCACCAGTGTTCAGCCATCCATTCTCATCAATAGCTTGTTTTGTTGCCAACGGATTCTAAGAATAATTTACATAATAATGATGGTTAACCAACACTGCAAGTGGAATAATATTCCGGAGTAACATATACAGCAGAAAAGTGACCGCCTATGAAGCTACTGAAGGCAAAACATGCTTTTGATGTTTTTCATAAAGACGAACAGTAACAAGGAAGCTCTTTTATAAGTATTGCTGAAAAAGCAACAATAGGGAGACATGGAGTACTTACAATTCATAGGATTCGACTGATCAAGCTATTGCATTGCATTAACAGGTCGAACTAAGAGGAACTGTAGAACTCATTACGCTCAAACAAAAATTTATGCACTAACCTTATAGTAGCCCTTCATTACTAGTGGCCCTCTGGCTTTGACAATGCCTCTTGAGCCTGGAGGAAGGACCTCATCTGTTTCAGCATTTACAATTTTTACTTCTACATGCCGAATGGGATGCCCAACTGAGCCAAGTACCTTCAGAGATTAAATCGATGACTGTGTTATATGAATATCACATTCAGAATGTGCATACTTAAAGCAAAGTAGTGATAGAAACTAGCCTAAGAATATGTAAAATATAAATCGCATTTTTGTGTGGCGGTAAGCAACAAATGTGCCATATGAATAATTTCACGTGACGGTTGTGGTATTATGACATCTTTAATAGATATAACCAATGTTACGTGAAGCCTGTGAATTTAATACTTGACCAAATTCAAAAGAGTACTTTAGGAAAAACGCTTTTTCAGCTTATCTTGATGAATGAACTGCTTGAACTTTTTGCATCATAAAGTCTGACTGAATCTAATGTTATACTCTTATATCAATAGCAGTTAAATTATTGGCAACTATATTCATGATTGCTAGATTCAGAGGAAAGTGATCTTTTATCAGCATACAGAGGAAAGTATTTTAATTTACTTCACGTCTTCCACCAGATTCCCACATAAGAATTTATAATGCACGCCTGTAGAAAGATGCTTACAAGCTCAAGGCACTGCTCTATACCAATATCATACAAGGTATCTCTATGAGAAACTTCAATGTCGGAGCAGAAGTTGAATTCTTTTGGTTCTATACGTAGAGGATACAGTACTCACATTACACGCAGGATGACGGGCAGAAATCACGGGAGATGACTCAGTCAGACCATATCCATTCTGAATCTTTATGCCAATTGCCTAAGAATTACCAAATGGCATGTAAGAAAGGAGCGCGAATCGAATTGTCTACTAACAATAGTTAAGTCTATAAGAGCTACTAACCTCAAAGAACTTGTCAACATGTGAAGAAAGACTACCACCTCCACTTACACCAGCCTGTAAAATATAAAAGGAAGGTAATCTACTGTCATCACAATCTAGTGGACCTAAGTCACGTTGGGCCATGCAAATATAAATAACAGTAAAATATTAGCAATCTTTACAGAAAAGAGTAGGATGTGGCTGTTAACAAGGTGTCAAAAGATGAAAGTTTACAACTATGCAATTGGAAAAACAACAGCACGAGAACTTGTAAGCTATTTTCTGCAACCTTTTCTAGTTATTTCCACTCACATTGACATGAGAGTATGTGTATTTGTCTCCAACCATTTCAAATTATTTCCACTCACATTGACATGAGAAAAACTTTCATCTTCTCACTTCTAAATTTCTTATTTTACTTTCTTTCTATTTCTAAACTTACTTTGTCCTACTGATGTTTTAAGTTTATCCTGTTAGCTCTTCTATTTTCTCTTGATACAACCTATTTGCATCAAAAATTTCTTTGTATCGTGGATATGTACAGTGTACCTAGCTCGCCCATGTTTTAATAAGATAGGTAAAATGGCAGAAGTTTAACAATAACGCATCAACCTTCGAATAGAACACCAGAAGTCACAAACATTAGCATATCCGACCTTTGAAATACCAATGCTTGCGTGTATTTTACTGTAAACAATTTTCTTCGCCAGCATATGCAGCGGCCATAATATAGCAGCAATAGTTCTAGCCCACAACCAGTCGAGCAATGATACAATATATGAAGGTTGCTTGGTGTCCTTCATTAAACATTTCCCCTGCATAAGAGACCGTGATATAAAAGAGTAAATCTGATTATCTAAGCAAAACTCTGTGCTTATTCACTACAATAACGGTGCATATAAGCTGAAATTATAGTACAATAATATCAGGAATTAACCTCGTAAATCCTTTTTGCCTCCATGTAATTCATACTGATCCTTAAAAATAATAGGGCAATGAGTTTACGCGCAGCAGAGTTTGAATTGATCTGCTTTAGAATTCCACTGTAAAGTTCATACACAGTCGTGTATCATTTAATAATATAGAATAATAAAAAATGATTACCTGCAGATATTTCAAGAAAAAAATGCCATAAAGCACAAATTTCCAGCAATTTAAGAAACGAGAAATTCAAAGGAACGAGAAAATAATTTATCTAATGCACAGTGACATTTGTAGAAGAATTTCCATCATATTCAAGCGGCAAAATTGTTTCAAAAGATTAAGGGAACAAGGAGACTTATAGCAGAGGTTTTACTCAGTATTTCTTCAGAAAACACCTTGGCAGACAAAGTACTACCGTCTTTTATCATTCAGAAGGTTACCATTTTCTATTATCCAATCAGTTCTCAGCATGCAACTGATTTTCTTTGTTGTCCCAGAAAAAACGTATTTTTTTGAGGAAGAGTTTCTATGAATTAGACAAGAAAAGTTCCCCAGAACAGAGTCTTAGAATAGCCATCCACATTAAGGACATACCTGTATAATGTCTCATACACTAAAGGAACACTTATCAAGTAATGTGGCTGATAACACCGCAAATCTTCCTACAACAGTAAGAAGGTTGCTGAGGCAGTGGTAATAAAGATTAATAGTCAAAGTACCATAAATTTAAGGGGACAAAATATTAGGGCAGAGATCAGATCAATGTTTTAGATTCTCTCAAAACATCATTGGCGAAATAAGGGGTTTAGATTGACTACAAAATGGAAACACACCTTCAAATTTTTCACAGTTGTGTACACTTGCTCTGTTCCATGTGTGAATATGAAATATTCACAAGCACGCTCATATGCATGCCAAGGCGGAAGCATGCTTAGAAATCTGTCCCCAGGTACAGCAGGTACAATCTCCCCCAAATTCAAAATCTAACAAAGAGAATGCAGGGATGTCAACTACTTTATGTACCCAAATACTAGCAGTCCAGCATACTTATCGATACCACAGATACTTTTGGAAGTTAAAGAACACGGATGCTTGGATATTAACATGATACTAAAAGATGGGAAACCAGCCAAACAAAAGATCAATCAGAAAATAATAGCAACAGAAAAAAACATTATTTTCTATATATAATGGTAATAATAAGAAAACAGGCACTCATTCAAGTAATTAGGATCGCCAAGAAACATTTCTTGTTGGTTTTAGTTTCAAGCTGCTTTTACGGTGATTTATCCTGAATGTATTATGATTCTTTCTGGTGACATTTTGGTGATATTGTGACTCTTTTTATGTGACCGTTCTGCTGGCACCGCGCCTCTTTATAGTGATCGCTCTGGTAGAACCACGACTCTTTCTAGTGAGCGTTCCAAAGGTAACACATTTGTTCTCAGTGGCTTTTACGGCGTTACCGCTAATCGCCTCTCATGAACACTTTTTTAGAAACATTTAAAGCTATATATTCTCCAAAACATTCTCTTCATGATATCAGAGTTTGGATATTGAGTCCATTTTCTGGACATTAAATTTTTGAACATTGCCCTGACAAGTTTTTCGATTACTCTAAGCTGCCAATTCAAGCAATTCTAATGATGTTCTAAAGATTTGTGTAATTGTACCGCTTCGGGAGGAGTAAGAAAAGATCCATTTCCATATATGTTACAAGAAGCACTTTCTTTACACAATGACCATCAACTTTCAGGGAAAAAGAATTCCAGCACTGCTTTTCTTTTGGTGATTGTTCATTATTCTAACAACCCTACTCGGACAGTTGTTCATTATTCAAGTATTTTTTAACAGTTCTTATGGGAAATAAGTAAACCACATTTCACCACCTTGAGTTTGAGGGCTTTTGAAAAAAAGAAAATCATTAAATATTTGGTAGAATATCCTCGATGATAATGTCATAACTAAGAATTCAGAAATAGGATTCTTTCTTTAAAAAGCCTATATATAAGGAGCCCACTTAGTAGTTAACCTACAATTCAGCATGAGGTTTTTTCTCTTTTCTTTCTCTTTCACATAACTAAACATCACTTCTCAACCAAACTTTTTCTCATTGACGCCTTTCTCCAAGGGTATTTTATTCGTTTTTCTGCAAAAAAATCGAGTACAGAACCTATTGAAGCACAAATTTCAAGATGACAGCGCTCAAGTTCAAAGACAGATTGGTCCATCTATCTTTTTCCCCGATTTTGTACCTCAAGTTAATAGCTTCTTTTCAGAACCAAGATCAGATAAACAAGATAAAGGGTAATAAGACACTAATGAACTGATACAGAATTCTTAGCACTAGAGTAAATGTACAAGAGCAAACCTGGTGAAGCAGATTTTTATGCGTGAGCATGACACCTTTTGGATTACCGGTGGTTCCACTGGTATAGACAATTGTAGCCACATCATCAGAGTTGATTGCCTCAAATGAATATTGTTTCCCTAAAAAATTATTTTGTTAGTTACAGATATTCTCCCCAATGGGAACTACATTAGTGAAAAGTGCAATTTCAGAATCGAAGACAAAATAAAACTGTTGCCAAACTGAATTAAAAAAATCGCATTGAGAACATAACTTAGATACATATCACTGCTAAAATATATAGTGATTACAGACTAGATATCGACCTCATCCCCAATATGGAAGTTGTAACAGAAATAGAAAGGATAAAAAACAGAGTTGCTCTAATATCCATGATAGATATTAGTAATCACTTCTCACCGGCCAAACGTATTTGAAAACACAAAAATTCCTACTAGCTAGAAGTTCTACTAGCTTGATGAACATGTCCAAAATTCCATAAATTACAATGTTACATTTCGACAAGGTAAAAGGTAAGCAGCAGGCCAAATTGTTATGATAGAATTAGCATGAGCTTCAGGATATTGATTTCTACGCTGAAGCATCGAAATTTAATCTACCAAGTAATAATTTATTGTGTTTACATCAGGAAAGAGTTATCCTTGGCGTTAGTATCTCGGAGAACTCACATACATAACATGTACAGGAAAAGAATCGGGAAGATAAACTTGCAACTTGAAGTCGATACTTCTTAAGAGAACTATGTTCTAAGAAGATGATAAAGAAAAGCAGAGAGGAAAGAAAGAGCAAAATTACCAGGTTTATTCTAAATGCAGGATAATGAGTCAAGGAAATTCTGTTGTTTGAAGAAAAGAAATCACCAATATATCATCTTAGGAAAACACTAATTAGTTTTAAGCAAGAAATTTTTTTTTAATTAAATTATGTCTCTTACAGTAAATGTCTTACTGGCATCTTCAGAATCAAGCAGATCCACACGACTCTTGTGACCCAATTCTATAATCTCCTTATAAGTATATACAGGATATCCCTGCACGGCTTCTCTTCCAAGGCTTGATTTCTCGCCCCAAAGTAAAATAGCAAATCGTATAGCTGTGTGGGAACCAAAGGTGTCTGAAATCCGGTTGTACATCTCAGGATTGTCAATAGCAAGAGCGACACTGGCAAAATGCATGCAGAAAAAATAGGCTACTTCGTCAAATCGATCACACTTGCTGGTGTAAACTAAACAACAAGAAACCCATGATTCTATAATCTGTCCACAAATGAGCAGAAGAAGTAACATGCTCATTAACATGTTAATTAGAACAACCAACCAAATCTCAATGCACAAGAACATCTGCACTAACCTTTCAGAGTGGCTGTATAATTGCAATAGCTCTTGAACTGATGACCTTGAACCCCTCACAACATTGATAGCCCCACTCGCCATCGTACCTAAAGGAAATTGGACACTTTTACACCAGAGCTTCCACTTAAATTGAACATAATTTGGACTGTGATCATAACAACAAAAGAAAACCACAGTACGTATAGTAGTCCTTTCGAATAAGCGCATCAGTGATTAAGCAACCCCATTTACCATCTCGTTGACATGCTTGAGTTCAAGTTATTTTACAGGACAGCATATTAGCTGGACCTTACGAAGGTAAATGGTGATTTTGTAGGTTTGCAATAGACGAGCGCATGTGAATAACAGCCTGCTGACTTATCCCTATTTAAACAAGCTAACTCAGAAGCTTGCACACTTGGCAGCTGTTCAGTATCTCATTTTCGAGCGATTTGAGAACTCAAATCCTGGAGATAACCAAGCAACTACCACCCTTCAATGGATGAGCTGAAAAGTAGCACCTTCGTTCTCCATGATAATGAGTAGAAAAAAAAATGGTTAAATAGGCAATTACCAAGGTGGAAGATGAAATGCATGTTATTAATTCCTTCCCTAATATGAGAATTCCTCTACAGAACTCTGAAGTAAGGAAAAACTGGGTACTTCTCCCATTATATTTTCAGAATTGTGTGCGCTTTCAATTGATAATTTGGTTCATGCATTATTTTGATTATGAATGTAGTATTTGTTTACTACTACTAGCCAGTTATTAAGTCCTATAACAGGTAATTTATCAAAAAAAAGATTGTCCTACTACAAATAAACTAGGGTGTTCTTTTGAAGGATAAAACAAAACAAAGCACGAACGTAATTCATTGATTCGAACGATGTGCCATCTTTAGGGGATTTCTCCGTTACCAAAAGAAATACTCTAGGGGTTTGGCCTAGTGGTAAGAGCACAGTCTGTGATGTATGGGTTGGGCACACAACACGGGTGCAAACCTTGCCGCAGACAAAAGCTTGGAATTTGAATGGAGGAGGATAAAGGGGTGAGCCAGTTATCCACCAAATTCCGAATGGGCCACCCACCTCAAGATTTTCTCGGTTATAAGAAAAGATGAAAAATAATTCAAGCACTTTAAGTTCAAGTTATGTACATGATATATTTCTTGAGACATAATGGATAGAAACAGTTAAATGATCAAAAAGTTGGTGTTATATATGCCCTTCAGCATAAGGGCAGCCCAGTACACAAAACATCCCGCATTCACACAGGGTCTGGGAAGGGCCGCACCCCAAGGGGTGTGATTAGACAGCCTATATTACTGCATTAGTGCCTGTTTCCATGGCTAGAACCCATGACTTATTTGTCCTTCAACATACAAACTAATAATATCATAGTTTAATCGCAAAGAAGGTGCTTCCAACTTCTGCCTGCTTATGTAGAGGGTTCAACTCTTTCAAGAAGCCATTATACCCCTATAATTGGTGAGCCAATAACCTAAAATTCTTGTCTTTTTCATTAGCAGATGAACATTTTCATGATCCATAAATTTTACATGTGCATTTTAGGTTCAAGCCATTTATGATAATCAAGGGCTTTAATCCAAGTACCTAGGATTATCCTAATCTGCAAAAGAGCATGGGAAATTTTTTGAAATTCGAAAAGACAACAGGAAAAAGAAAGAAAAAAGTAATACGTAATAAATAAAGCTAAAAGTTACTGGTTTCTAGGATCTGCAAAATAGAATGAATTGATTTACCTTGATCTGCAACAAGCCATCGACATGAATTATCAGCAAAGAGCGCAATCTTCTCATTTGGGTTTAGCCCAACAACTCTCAAACCTTCAGAGAAATCCACAATCTCCTGATAAAGCTGCATTTTTTGGTAATGCATTTAGAAAAAGTACTATGGATAGAATAGGAGAGCTAATAACATAGTTAAATGCACTTAATTTCTCCGATTAGCTAGTCGCCTTCTTGCAAAAAAATTATTAAGTAGTAACTACAAAAACCATGCATCCAATTACACCAAAACAGATTTTGGCTAGGGAGACAACCAGGGGCGGAGCAAGTGTTTCAGTGATGGGTTCGGCAAACCCAGTAGCTTAGATCCTAAACTCTTTATTTGTCTTTAGAAATTCATTGAATATGTAAAAACTAATTTAGAACCCAATAGCTTAAAAAGACTAGAATCCCCAACCCATAAGCTTCAAATCCTGACTCAGCCTATGCCTCTAGAGACCACAATTTTACTGCATTATCCTCTGCTATCTCGTTTTAGTACAATTACTCTCAGGCACAACCGTATATTCATGATAAATTATCTGCCCAAGTGTCAAAAGATCCAACAAACATTAACATTAGATTAGATTAAAAGAAGATTGCTAAGTCATTTCATCGTTTCCTTATCAAAAAAAGAAAAAGAAGTTGCTAGGTGAAATTTCTGTTGCCGCGCAGTTTTTCAACTCTTCAGATCCACTTGATGTTAGGGATGAAATACTACCACCACCCAGAATGATCAGGTCTAGAAGCATTCATGACACTATTCATAGAAATCGTGTTTAGAGCGATAGAAGCCTGAAATAAGAAATCAAATTCTACCACACCCATTTTTGGAACAAAGGTAGCACAGAGTATACGACAATTTCTTTTTTTGAGAAGGAATATACGACAAATTTACCTGAAAGAAAAGAAAGAGAAAGGAAGACGGATGGGCTAAGGATGACTCAAATTCCTTAAGTCAAAGGCAAGGCCATACACCATTTGATTCATCACGCCTAAAAGCAACCACATACTCAAACAAAAGACTATAATCCTACACTAACATTGACTCATAAATACTGGAAAGGAAGATCCTACCTAGGAACCCATGTTCATAATATTTGTTCCTAGCAAGTACATACAAATGAAAAGATGGGAAGCTCACGCTGTCACGCATATGGATAACAAGATGGATAGTCTCATGCAGTCAGCCAATAATGGGCCACTACAAACTCATGAAAGCAACTATCATTCCAGAGAAAAAGCTCTTTAAAACAGAAGAAAATTTTATAGCAGGATTTAATGAATTCTCATATCGCAGGACTTCACATATTAAAATAATTAACACAAACGTTTGATTATTTCATCTTTAGATAAAAATAAACCAAAAGAAAAGGATATTGCCAAGAATAAAGTGAGAATAAAGAAAAAAATTGACCTGTTTATAAGTCATGGTTGTAGGAGGATCATGATATGGGTCCACAACTGCTACACGGTCACCAAACTTCTCTGCCGAAGTCCTCCAAATGTCAGGAACAGTTCTCCACTCTGTCAAGGGCAACCCACCATTACCGGACAACAATTCACTTTCTAGAAAAGGCGAGCACTTCCTGATTTCCATTTCTGCAGTCTGGGAACATGATTCAATGAATCCCATAAATAAATACACAATAGAAGCAGTAGCTGAACACTTCATGATAAGCTTTCAAATTGACTAAAAACAATTGATAGGTATACCTAGTGCAGATCCCAACTTCTCAGATAAAAGTAGATTAATACAGGTAAATTTATATACTTATAGGATGATGCCGGAGAGTCGGTGAACGTTACATTTAAAAGACTACCATGTGTTTCTTGACACTTTATCTTCTCTAGTCTTCCACAATAATAATTTTTGAAGATTCAACTAACAAGCTTAACCCAAAAACAGGAGAGGGTTATAACTTATAAAGAATGGTGGATGGGTAGTGAAGAATTTGAAACTTCATAATAAAAGTCTTCTTTGATCGGGAGATTAGAAGGGTGAAACTTTTGATTGAGAAACTAGCAGTGATTTTCGAAGAAAGTTCGTAAAACTTTTCTTATCGGATAGCAGATGGCAAATTTTCTCCGAACTCAAGTTATAGGCTGTTTGAAAATAAAATGTTGAAAATGAGATTTATCTGCCCTGGAAAATGTAAATGGAAACAAAATCTCCACCTAAAATGGCATGCTTTATATGGATTCTTACATAATGCAGCCTAACCCAGGATAACTTATAGAGAAGAGGCTTTACACGTGCAACATATGATGCACCCAAAGGTATGTCCGGTGGACAATGAAGTTGAATAAAGACCACAGAAGACCAGGGTTACTAGTAAAACAATAGGTAATTTCTTCTTAGCTGCCTAAGTCTGGGTGATCAGAGTTACCACCTAGAGTTACCCAATATCGATATAGTTTGGATGGTGCAGCTATTCAAGTTGAGGTGTGTGCAAACTAACCCACCCGATTACCACTATGATAAAAATACAATAAAATTTATCAACCGTCCTAATATTACTCTTGCCCAAACACGCTTAAATTCGAAGTTCTGACGGAATCCAGACAGTTATGGAGCATTTCTTTTAACATAGGTGGAGGCCGGTGGGTTATGCCCGAATTCTTGAAAGAGGCTACAAGCTGGGTAGGGACAAAGGACACTTAAGAGGTAGAGACAAGCTTGGCGAGAAATTCCTCTCTATGTACGCAGGACAGTGTGGAACGTGGATAGATAGAAACCATAGATGCTTGATGGGAAAGAACATACATCTCTTGTAAAGTTCAAATATCTTGAAAATCATCATTTTAATGCAGGATGAATAGTGTAAACAAAATAGATGATATGCTGGACTTAATTGACTCCTTATAGCTATAAAAGGGATCAGCCACAGATGACTACACCTGCTTTGTGCCACTCTATCAATGAGATTAGTTTAACTAATCGAAGAATTATTGCAAGATCGGTACACGAAATGCATCAATAATAAAACATAATAGGAGACAAACTAAATTTAGTTGGTATTAACAAAATTACATTAAAACACAAAAGGGTACTGAATCCAAAAAAAAAGTATTAGCAACATCCATTCAGGAAATTTTCCCTTCAAATGCAATTAATGCTGCTTATGCTTCCAAAGGTTAAGTCCATTATAGCAATTATACTTTCAAACCTGAACTATGTTATAACAAATAGGAAAAACATTGCACAACTAATGTATAGCAATGATAAATACTCCCTCTGTCCAATTTTATGTGACACGCTTTCCTCTTTATGCTGTCCCAAAAAATTACACCTTTCTACACTTGGAAACAATCTCTAAATTTTCAATTTTACCCTTAATGACATTTAGCCGGAGCCAGTATGGAGGGATAGAGATAGGCTGAGTCCTCCGTAGTCGGTACTAAGCCAATGCAAAACTCAACTTCTCGCCTAGGAGGTAAACCAAATAATCTTCAGGAAATACATTAGCCAATCCCCAATTTTATAGCCATGCAAATACCTATGACATGTTTTAGACCACAAGTTTAAAAAAAAAATCTATATTTCTTAAACTTTGTTCCTAGTCAAAAATCAGTCACATAAAATGGGACAGAGGGAGTATAATTTACAATGATTACAATTAACAACTATAATTAAAGGGCAGCCCGGTGCACTACGCTCCCGCTACGCACGGGGTCCGAGCAAGGGCTGGACCACAAGGTCTATTGTAAGCAGCCTTATCTGCATTTCAGCGAGATGCTCTGCTGTTTTCCCGGCTCGAAAACCTGAACTCGTGGTCACCCGTTACGCAAAGTCTAACAACTATAATTATTTTTTTAAAACAACAGCAAGAGCATTACATAAAACAAAGTATTAAGAATCACCTTAGACTCGCAATAAACTCGACAAACCCTCCGACTTCTGTGTGACTTGGAGTTGGCAAATTTCTGCTGAGACCAAAAATGGCTTACCCCATATCTTCCACTATATGGGGTAGCAAAAAGATTGGTTTTTAGACTCATGGTAATCATCTCTGACATCTACAACAAAACCCTATTAATTTCTGTACATAAATATATTGTACAGAGGGTAATTCCCTGATGTTACAGATTGAAATCTTGAGGATTTTAATGGTGAGAAGGAGCTAAGAGTTAGGAATTAAGCAAAGAAAAATAGAGAGGAACAAAGCTGCAGCATTGAAGTAACCGTAGAGAAGAATTGAAAGGGGTGAAAAATAGTGAAGAATTGATGACTTCTAGGAATTCATTCACGAGTGAGGGAGTGTGTGTGTGTGAGCGCGCGCATTGATTAGTGTGACATTCAACAAGTCACAACCAATCTACTCCTACAATAGTTACTCCCTTCAATTACTAGGAGTATTATATTGGGGTCGGTGGTAAAAAAAAAAAATTATCTCATCATTAATTATTTCGCTATTAATTATTTTGAGATTAATTATTCTAATTTTTTATAGAGATAAAAAAATATTACAATCCTAGAAATACTAATTTCAGATTAGTTATACTACAATTTTATCCGACTAAATATACAATAAATTCATTTCAAATTTAATTCCGGGATTAATTATCCTACCCCTATTTGTCTCTTCTTGAATTTTAGGGAAACAATTTAATATTAGGAAGGGCCTTGGCGTAACAGGCCAAGTGATCAAAAGGGCACGAGTTCGAGCCGTGCAAACAGCATCTCGCAGAAATGCAGGGTAAGATTGTGTACAATAGATCCTTGCGGTCCGGCCCTTCCCCCGCTTAGTGCACCAGGCTGTCTTTTTTTTTTTAAATTTAATATAGAGAGTATTGAATTTGTCTAAATGAATAGAAATAGGAAAAAAGATACTGTATAGCTGTTCTCAAAATAATAGCCAAATACAAATTTTATATATTTTTCAGCTACGTAATATAGGCGCGGACTAAAAGGGAAAAAAAACTTTAGAAATATTTGTGTAAAAGTATAATGGGCCTTGACCCAGTAACTCCATAAGCATATGGGCTGTAGACTAGATAGATAACGGTATTTTTACAAAATTGAGAGCAAAGAAAGGGCAAGTGCACGGATAGTCATTTTTAGGGATATTATTTAGAGATTAGCTAGTACTTATTTTGTCATGAAATTTTAAACTAAAAATATTAACTTAAGAACACTTTTATCCCAAAAAATTAAATGAAAAAACTGAAATTTATGACGCATTGGCTAACTTCTAAATAGCAGTCCTTTACAATGGCTACTTGGTGTCATTTCTACAAGAAAGGGGAGCAAGTGCACAGATAGCCATTCTCAGGGATGCTATTTAGAAAATTAGCCGGTATTTATTTTGTCTTGGAACTTTAAACTAAAAATTTTAACTTCAGGACAATTCAGGATATTTTTGTCCTGAAAAACTGAAATTCAGGACTGATTGGCTAATTCCTAAATAGCAGCCCTTTAAAGTGGCTACTCGGTGCCATTTCTACAAGAAAGGGGCAGGAAAAAGCCCAAGTTTCTACAATATCTGCATTTTGCACAATTAATTGAAACAATTAGAAATTCTAGAATATTTTTCCTCTCAATAATTAATCACAGAAGGTCAACAATTAAAACTTTTCTGTTCTTTATACTTTTTTTACACCCAGAAAATTTTAAGAATTTTATTTTTGAATAAAATACTAGGAAATACTCGGTAATTGCAATCGAGTTGAACAAAACTTGACGACTTGATGTGATGATTTTACAATTGCATGATATTATAATGTTTTCTCATTAACAAAGAGTTCATAGATTTTATATCTTTCTTTTATATATCCAAAATATAATCCATTTTCACCTCTCTCTCTCTCTTTTTTTTTTTTTTTGGTAAAGTTTTTTTCGTTCAAAGGTAGCATTTTTTTGGTAGTGGAAAATCTGACAATTCAGCTAATGTTTCTTATCGCATCATATTTTGTCCTAAGTATTCGAATATTGTCTAGGTCAAAACTACTCCCTACTTGGATTATATAAAAAAACAGTCGCTCTCAACTATTCCACACGCTGCCTAGCAGAGACATAATTATCTGAAATGAATTTATTTTCTTAGTAATAGTCTAGTAGATGTCGAACCTGTCGTACCTTATTGACTATGAAAGGGGCAGACAAAGCAGCTATATGAACCCCTTCATTTAAGCAAGGATTATCAATTGACATCCATTCTTCAGAAAATTACGAAATATTATTAAATAAAATTATTATTTTTATGTATATATTATATGTTGAATACCTTTGACTTCGTTGTATAATTAATTTTTTATGTTTTGACTTCTTTTAGTAAAATTCTTGACTCTTAATAATTTCCAAATGACTTTCAACATATCAATGTTTTCTGTTAGACGCTTAATGAACAAGATTCTTCATTACTTTAATAGATTAATTAGCAAGATCTTTAGTTTCTGTATCGATAGGTATATGGGGATTCATGATTTAAAGATTATGAGTTTCTATATCGACTTCAAGTAAATTTACAATAATAATGGGTTCACGATCAAATATTTATAGATTCATATTTAGTAGGCTTTTTAATATATTACAGAATCTAAGCAAAAGCTATTAGGTTTTTAGAAATCCGTATGCCGAACTCTAGATCCGCCCCTGACCCGTCGATGGAGTAATAATCACTTTGCATGTGCAGTTTTCAAAGATATATGGAAAGACTAATATTTTGTGTTGCGAATTAAATGCCAAAATGCAATGGATATTGCTACATTTTTTTTCTTTGTCATCCCATCGTTATTATTTTCTTCTAGAAAACCAAAAGCTACCCTATCATTGCAATTTTGCGGTCATACCTTGTATATTGAAAATAAATGAACAAAATATTTTAAGGAAATTAATACCTGTTTTCGTTACCTTGTATTGCTGAAAATATTTTTTTTTTTCGAAAAAATAATTTGGACAGAAAAGTGGAAAAAGATTTATCTCATTTAAGAGCAAATTCATTTTCTTTTAAAAATATCACAATATATAATTAGACATTGTTATTTATATTGTATGATTAAAATTGTTCATATATTTCCATAACCAGTCATACACTAATGTTTTCAAGCAATTAAAATTTCATTAATCAATATACAAAAATATATTAATATGTTGTCATTGCATATAATGCTTATTGCTCCATTTAAATCGATGGATGCCAAGTAAAAAATTTCGTTTTTTTAAGATGCGAAGAATTTTAATCATTCAAGAAACGAAACAAGCATGATGAGCTTAAATGATACACCTAACATGCTAAAAAAAATATTCATATAGCTTAATCGCCAACATATATACGTGTCATTTTCGCTATCCAATCGAAACTTGACAAATTTAGTTAACCTCCAATCATGACCATTAAAAAAGGAAAACAGCAATATATTATGCTTCTGCTAATATAAAATTTTCAATACATCTTTATCAACTTCATGTACTTATTAGTTATACTGATAGTAACCCTACTTCTCACATGAAAAAAAAATATTAAAAAAAAAAAACCATATTTCTATGATTGACTTTCCCTACCATACTAAAATTGTGATGGAGTGGTAAGTAGTATTCCTCTATAATTAATCAAAGATTTGAGGTTCGAGTTCTGAATATGCAGTCGTCAAAAGCGATTTACACTAAATTGAACTTTTCGACGTGAATCCGAATTGCTCGATACTAGTGAAAACCAAAAAGAAATTAGACTTTCCCAAACCCTTGAATCAAGGCACTTATCTTGCTATAACTGTATCTATCAGCGACAAAGATAGGACTTGTGCATTAATAATAATGATTAGTGGTTGCCAACAAATTAAAGGTTAATCATTTTATACTTAGACCCTTGTACACATTTTGTATTCCCAACTGTCCCATGTGTTATGATTAATTGAAGCACAATCATAGGACATCTTATGCAAAAAGCAAATAATTTTATAATGTATAGTAGGAGTATACATAAACCGAATTGGTTCGGTTTTTATCAAAACCAAATCAAACCAACTATATCGATTTAGATTGTTTTGGTTGGATTTTTCGAGTTTATTGTTAAATGAAGGCAGAATAGCCTAAATGGCACTTATACTTGTGCCACTTTGTCATCCCGGTCTCCAAACTTAATATTTTGTCAATTGAACACTTATACTCGCTCAAAACTTATATTTTAAACCCCTCTAACCGTTGACCAATCATATGTGGCAACATTATGACTGAGTTGGACAACAAGCGTGTAATTCACGCGTACAGCGAGCGTTAACATAAAAAATTGGCCTAAAAAATTATTGAACTAAGAAGGAAAAAAATAATAAAATAAAAAAAAAAGAGTAAAATTTAAAAAAAGTAAAC
>MU708710.1:28573-40606 GCA_026770625.1 Nicotiana glauca | reverse complement strand
GAAAAAGAGAAAAAAATGGTATTCTCCGGTGGCTGAAAAATTTTTCCGGCGATGGCAGTATGGCGGTAATTAGGAGAAGAGATGGTGGGATAGGGAAAAAAAATGAAGATAAAATTAATAGTTTATTTTCCTACGTGGCACTAGTAATGACGTGGCATCCTACGTGTAGGAGATTGTATTACACGCACTGACAACCTCCTGTCATAAGCGTTTATTATATACGGTTTGAATGAGTATAAGCGTCCAATTGACAAAACGCTAAGTTTGGGGACCGGGATGATAAAGTGGCACAAGTATAAGTGCCATTTAGGCTATTATGCCTTAAATAAATATTATTTCAATCTTACTTTGTTAAATTTCTGATAAATAAAAATTGACAAATATATCATCTATTAAAATATTCTTATGGGAAAATTTTCTTAGTAATGCATGATAAATATCGTTTTAGTCGTCTGATAATAATTTTTCGTTGATGTACACTTTCAAGGTTAATCGAATTTAATAATTAAACATAAAAATTAATATAATACCTAAATAATGATATGTTCTATTTAATTTTAAATTATCGAAATACCACTTAAAATTCAAAAATAAGATTTTAATAGATCTAAAAATATGAATATGGAAGAGCAAAGAAATTGATGCATTTCAGCAACAATTGATAAGAAAGCGATCATACGACTCATTGTTTAAAGTTAATAAAAATGGAGCACTTCATATTTATTTAAATATTACATCCTATAAGACAATTGCAAATATTTTTGGATATTTTAAAAAAATATATATATATATAAAGTCTTAAAAGTATATATTTATATGTCGGTTTGGTCCGGATTTTTTACTTAAATCCAAACCAAATCAAACCAAACCTAATCGGATTTTTTAATCGGTCTGATTTGACTTTTAGGTTTAGTACGATTTTTCTCGTCGATTTGTATACCCCTAATGTATAGTATTTTGCTAATGAGAGAAGAAAATTCATGAAACAAATTAATTACTGGCAATTGTACTCCAATAAAGAAATATATTGTATACTACTAGAAACAAAAATATCTAACTGATATACAGTGGAGTTTTAGAAAACAATATAACATGCTATATTCAGCTTAATAAATTGGAACAGGTAATGTTTAGGTTTCTTTGGCCAAAAAAATTGTCTATTTTTTAACACAGGAGGGACCCAAGTTGGTACTACTACACTATTTTCAAAGGTTAGTTAGCGTGTGAAAATGACTTGTGAAATTTCTTAATTATTTACTACTATATTGTATTAGCTCACCATTATCTTAATATACGGTCAAACCTCCTCTGTACTGAATATTTTTGGATGTTATAACGAAGTATTGTTATAAAGAATATATATTATAACATAATATAAAAATTGGTTCCGAAAAGCTTGACTTTTATAATAAAAATATTGTTATATAGAATGTTGTTATAGAGAGGACTGACCGTAAAATGAGGTCATTATTCTTTTTTTGTTTTGTTTTGAGACAATTACACGTTTCCAAATTATATTGGTTTTACTCTCTTAAGTGTTCGGTACTATAATATTTAACGTACTTAGATTGTTGTATGTGCGAATAAAGTCCTACATTAATGTATAGGGATATTGTTACATCAATGGCCAATTTTTATTTTTTTTTGGGGGTGAGGGAACCAACAAGAAGATAATATTTCACATTGGTATCTATAATGTCGATACAATCTTTAAAATGAAATTAATTGCCATTACAAACAAAAACAAAAAAAATAAATCAACCTTAATGCCCTGTCAATATCATAGTAAATACTTCTTTTTGGGTACTCTAGTTATTTTACACATTAAAGCCAATCAATTCCTAACAAAAACCGACCTACAAAGATTGACAAAAGGTCCCCACTACATGTGCACCACCACTTCACAAAAAAGAAATAAATAAATAAATAATAAAATAGTCTACTTACATATATTCTTTCTCAACAGTCATCCCCCATGTGAAATGTGACTCAAACTTATAAACACTTCTAATAAAAAAAAATAAAAAATTCAACAACAGCATAAGAAACCAAGCAAGAAAAACAGAAGAATATAGGTCAGTGTGACAGCATAGATCCAGCAAAAATTTGTTTTAACCTACAGAAATCTTTGTGGTTCTGAAAAATCATATCTTCAAGAAAAGACAAGAACCCTCTCTAAAAATGAAAAAATAAATAAATAAGGAAATTTATACAACTTTCTCTCAGAGAATAGAATTAATTATTTTAACTACTTCCAATTAACATACGAGGAAAGAGAGTCTTGGAGCAATGACAAAATTGTCTTAGTGTGACATATAGATCACTGGTTCTAGCTGTGAAATCAGTCTTTGATGCTTGCGTCAAGTAGGTTGCTTACGTTACACCCTTTTGGGTGCGGCCCTTCCTTGGACCCCGCCTGAATGCGGAATGCTTTGTGCATCGTGAATGATTTTTTTTTATTTTCTTATTTGCACCGGGTGTCCAAGTCTCTATGAGTCCCGACTAATCCCGGGGGTGCACAAGCCCTCGACAAGGAGTTTCCCACAAGTGTACCACGGTTAATTCAAATTTTACCCGATCCGATGGTCTTCAGAAATTGTTTGCACCCAGTGGGTTTCGAACTTGAGACCTTGAAAGGGAGCATACCCCAAGACTCAAGTTAATTGGTACCAGGCCAACCCCTGAGGGTCTGAATGAATTATTTTAACTAATCCCAATTAATATAGGAGGAATGGGAGCCTTGGAGCAACGGTAAAATTGTCTGTGTGACCTATAGGTCACATCCATGCCGTGAAATCAGCCATTGATGCTTGCATCAAGCTAGGGTACTTATATTACATCCCTTTGGGTGCAACCCTTCCCGAACCCTGCATGAATGCGGAATGCTTTGTGCACCGGACTGACCAGAATTAAGATAGGACTTAATAAGTACCATGTTAGCTAATAGTGTAAACTAAATCAAATCTTGGATTAACACAAGGTATAAAGAAAATATGAAGGTCAATTCTATTTACATTGACAATATGATGTCAAAGAATTTGATACAGTTTTCTGTCTCTCCCAAAAAGGCAAAAGAAAATTTACATTCACCTGACTTAAACTTTTATCACACCTTGCATCTACACTATAATAACTTTGTTACAAAACGAGATGTAACTACATAAGAAGCAAATGACGTTGACAGGAAGAACCCAATTAATCAAATGAATTGGCATACTGTATGTTGATCCACAGAGGATTAAAACCGTCAGAAGGCGTGGCATGACTTGACCTGTTACCAAAAATTTTATCTGCAATCTGTTGAATCGAAAGTATCTGCAAATCCGGAAGGTTTTGAGGGTATGCTTGACTGCGTGTCACTGATCGAGAAGTCATCGAACATTCTTGAAGTTCCTTCATCAGCTTGCCACCTTTGAAGGGCTTGAGGAAGACTCATGTCGAGGTCAATGCCATAGCCGTCGTCATCTTCATTTCTTGTAGGCTTCCACTGCTCTACAAGGGGACCAAGGACGTTAACAGCATGTCCCATATCAGGCCGCTGAAAAGGTTCCCGAGCAGTGCAATGGCCAGCCAACTCAGCAACTTTGGAAATGCTCTCATATGTTTCATCATCAGGACCTAGTATCGGGTCAATAGCCTTTCGTAGGTTGTCTTTGTTGATAAGGACTCTGCGGAACCATGTCACCAAATGAGACCTCTCATCTGGCATGGTCTCGTCTAATGCTTTTCTACCGGTAATGATCTCCATCAAAACAACCCCGAAGGCATAAACGTCTACTTTGGTTGTGACTCGTCCAGTAGCTGTCATAAAAAGGAGATGTAGTGGAATAACAAGTGTCGATTCATATGAGATTGAAAATTATCTTTTGTAAAAATAGCATATAGATATCCTAAGATACAAACATAAGATTAAAGGTGGTGGAGTGCAAGAGCACAAGACAAAACGAGTACAAACATGCAAGCAACAAGCCATTACTCTGCCAACGAGTCTTTAGATGTAGAACTCGCGTCAAGACGAGAATCATGTTCTGGTTACCAATTAGGACTAGTGACAAAGCAGCATTTACGTATGGAAATCACTTAACTATTACCAACATTACATCCTTACGTCTTTAACATGATGAAGATGACAACGTCTATGAATGCTGATGACCGGATACTTTTTAATTTTGCTTAAAATCTACGGCTTTAGATTAGGGGCGTGCAAATCAGTTTTCAGATAAAAAAGATGTAATGAGACATGGAGCTGAAATGTTTACCCGCATATTCAGGTGCAAGATAGCCAAAAGTTCCAGCCAATCGCGTCTCAACAGAATATTTCCCATCAGGGGCGTTCCTAACCAAACCAAAATCTGCAACCTTGGCTCTCATGTCATCTCCGAGAAGGATGTTTGAGGGTTTCAAATCTCTATGAATGAAACTTTGTTGAGCTAAGCTATGCAGGTATTCAACCCCTCTCGCCACATCCAATGCTATGGCCACCCTCTCTTTCCAAGTAAGAGGTTTGTAGCCAAATTCTTGCCATTCAAACAAATGCTGACTCAAAGTTCCTTGTGGCATATACTCATACACCAAAAGCCTCTCATTTCCATTAACACACGAACCAAGTAGAGCAACCAAATGCCTATGCCTGACTTTGGTAAGAACCGCAATTTCTGCTTGGAATTCATTCATTCCTTTATTACCCATTGGCCCAGATTCCATCCTCTTCACTGCGATCTTAGTCCCATCGTGTAATTCGCCCTTATAAACAACTCCAAACCCTCCTCTCCCCAAGACATTTTCTTCACTGAAGTTGTTTGTCACTTGTCGAAGGACCTGGATTGAAATGGCAACATTTCCGCCTTCAAAAACTGGTATCTCGCTATGATCACCGCTGCTCTGACTCTGTAACTCACTAGGGACTCCGGTATATCCATTTGAACCGCCCACAACACTAGGGACACTAGACTTAACCATTTCATTGACCGTTTCACTGCTTTTCTCCGGAGTCTCAACCCTTCCAAATCTCTTATGGCGTCTCTTCATGTAACATTTGTAAGACACAAACAACACAACTAGAACGAAAACGACAGCGGCTATAACCACACCGGCAATCATTCCAGTTGAAACTGGAGGTCTCTTTGAACCTCCCGACGAATTTTCACCAGGACTACCAGAATTTGATCCAGAACCTCCTGATCCACTACCCCCACCACCAGTACTTATATTCTTCCCAAGCAATAAGTTACCGGTATGAGTAAATTTCACACTAGCCGGAAACAAAGGTATAGGTCCAGACAAATTGTTATTAGACACATCAAGAACTTGTAAATTAGGCAAAGTTGTCAATCTCTCCGGAATCATACCAGTAAGATTATTGTCATTCAAAAACAAGTTCCTCAAAGAAGTCAATTTCACAAAAGCAGGGGAAATAGTACCCGAAAACCCCCGCTTACCTAAGTTAGCAACAGTCACATTCTTCCTTGTTGTATCACAACTAATAAAACTCCAATCTTTACAAGCATCATTCCCTTTCCAAGACTCGGCCAACGAGACCGGATATCCAAAACCACCAGCTACATCAAGAAGAGCAGTAACCTGTGGATCACAAGGTCCAGGACTATCTTTACAAAAACTATTAATAGTTCCAAGATTAACCTTAACCCCATCTTTAAACTGAGGCATTGGACCTTGCAACTTATTATTCTGCAAAGTAATATTCAACAATTTGGGAAGAGTCATAACAGACTCAGGAACAACACCAGTAAACTGATTATCCCTTAATTGCAAATCAAATATACTCTCACAATTTGACAAATCAGGTATACTACCAGTAAAAGAATTAGCATGTAACCAAACTTGAGATAATTGTGTCATATTTTCAATCACATTAATAGTACCTGATAACCCTTTAAGCTGATTATTCAACCAAAGATTCCTAATTTCAGAACCCCTAAAAGAAGGAGGCAAAGAACCAGTAAGATTATTATAAGACAACCTCAAGTTCAGTAAATTAGGAAAAGAATCAAAAAAATCAGGAATAACACCAATAATACTAGAATTACTAGCATAAACAGACCCTAAATTTGTACTTTCAGTTAAGTACATAGGAATTTGCCAAGAAGAGAGCTTTACATTTTCACTAATACTTAAAGTTACTAAATTTGGAACCCCCAAAAGGAAATCTTGAGGAACAGAAGTGAATTGATTATTGTCCAAGAAAATTTCAGCTAAGTTTGACATGTTTGAAAAAGAAGGTAAAGGACCAGAAAGTTGGTTGTTTTGAAGAGAAAGAGTTTTAAGATTGGAAAGTTGGTTAAGTTGAGGAGGTAAAGAACCAGAAACAGATTGAGAATCAAGATTAATGGAAGTTACAGTAGTAGAAGATTTGTCACAGTTGACATTTTTCCAAGAACAGAAAGGTTGAGAAGTTGACCAACCAGAAGGTGGTGGAGAAAGAGATGAAAGAAGTTTTGACATAACAGAAGCATCATCTGAGAAAGTGAAGGTAAGGGAAGTTAAGCGTAGGAGGAGGTGGAGGAGGAGGTAGTGGTGGTGGAAAGCCATTGATGGTTAGGGGGTTGGGATATTAGGTTACTTGAATAATGTGTTTGGTTTTTTGGTCAAGAAGAAGGGACATATGTTCCAAGCCGTGGGAGATGTTGCATAGGCTGTTTAAATTATATTTTTTTGGGTGCGATTCTTTCTTCTGTAATGAAGTCAGAAATATTTTCAATCATGTTCAGATTTGAAAGTAAATAAAGTGTCCAATATATATTTTATATATTTAAAATTAATATTTTATTCATATACATAATGTAATTTTTCAGAATATTTTGTGCATCGATTTTTTTTTTTTTTTTAGGAAGATAAGATGTAGGAGTTCATGAAAAGGACTTCCCAATTTTCAATTTTTAATTTTTGGGTGAAGGAAGAGGACAGTTTGGGTGTTTGTTCTTTTGTCTTTTTTAAATATTCAGTGTTCCGATTAATTTAAATTCACATCGTCAATTTTCGCCTCTTTGTTAAAAGGGTTTTATTTTCAAATTTCGAATTTAGAACCCTATTCAAGATTTTTGGCATAATACATAAACAATTATTGAACTATAATGCTAGATCCGTTCATGCTTGAATTAGCCTCTCTGTAGAAAAGAACTTGATTATCAGATTCGTACTCCAAACCTGAATGAGTTATCATTTCCTCACACCCTTCAAGAAAAGGAGAAAAAGATAGCAAGCGTTAAATCCACGTCTATTGTACAAGCAACTTTCATCAAAAATAGATTTTCATGAATAATAATTAAGACATATTCGGAAAAGTAAAATAATTAAGACATTAAGACTCGATAGTCACCCTTTGGTGGTCGATTTGAGCGTTTGTAATTATTTGCAAATATTTTTTTTGGCTCGCAAACCATACATGAGATGTAAATCACAATAGAAATGCCCGGCGCAACGAGCTTTGACTGAGGAGGCTGCTGGTGTAAGGAATCAATCTCAAATCTTCCATGCCGGAAACCACACATCCAACCAACTCAGCCAACTCTAACGGGCATTATTTGCAAACATTGTTCTTATAGTTTTATTTTCTTTTTGATAAAGAATTTATCTAATGATCACAGCTTCATAGGATTTATATCTTTGTCATCAAGTGGCCAGTGGCGGAGCCACATTGAAGTAAGGGGTGTCAAGCGACATTCCTTTGCCGGAAAATTACACTATTTTGCATGATAATTTTTTATTTTATGTATGTTTACTATATGTTGATTCCCCTTGACTTTTTGATGTATTTAGTTATTTATATTTTGATAGCCTTTGATGAAAATTCTGGATCCGCCACTGCAAGTGGCAGCTCAATTTTCTTTTTTCAAAATTTCCTTTTTCCTTGTTCCTTATTAAGGGCACTATTTAGAAAAATTTCCACTTTTTAAAAGGTCCCTTTTATCCTATTTTAATGAGAGAATAGAACTTTATACTGAAATTTTGACTCTAGAATTAATTTAGCGAGTTTATTTATGTACTTTGGGAAAAGGAGAAGATACATGTTGTAGTTCACTTATCCATATGCTCTAAACATGTTAATTAAGTAAGTGGAATAATTATAATCTTTTCATCCACAACTCTTCTATTTTAAATTTTTTTTTTTTGGAAAATCTTGCCCATTCAAGTAAGAAGGAATCTTTTAATAGAAACGCATTGTTTGAGCAAAAGTTACTTGATTCGACCGAACATTTTTGGACTTCTACCTCCGCGACCTAACTATGAACAAGCATAACTGTAGAGCTTGTTTGGCTATAAAAAAAAAATCACTTTTTTCGAAATAGTGTTGGTCATAAAAATTTTAATTTTCACTTGAAAATGAATTTTGAATTTTTTTCAAAAATTTAGAGAATTCCCAAAAAAATTATTTTTCAAAATTTTCACTCAAACCACACACAAACATCCAAAAACAACACAAAATTATATTCATGTTCAAACACAACTCTAATTTTTAAATAACATTTTCACTTGAATTTTTTTTTTTTAAATTTTTTCCGGAATTTTACTATTCTTATATCCAAACGCCCACTAAAAATCACTAGTGGAAAAAGTCTGAACAGCAGAAAAGGATGATGTGTGCTAGAACTATAAAAAAAAATCTTCTATGCAACCCTTCATAAGTGAGTTAGAGATAGATTTGCAATCAGACTAAAATCTATCGTATGACCAAACGAAAATGAGCAGCAGCATCAACTTGACACACACACTACTACGTAAATTCTTATTGATGATTACGCTGGTGCAAGAATTTCATAAATTTGTGGCAATGTAAATAATTGGATTGGATGAACACATTGACAACATTGTTAAGCTTGTGCATTTTCCCTTAAGCTACAGCTTCCTTCTACAATCTGAAATTTGTCCAACAATCCACTAAAATTCAGTATTTATAACAACCCCGTGCACTTTAGTGTTTTAAAAGGCGTAGGCGTGAAACTATGTGTTTTATTTAATGTCTATGCCCCAAAACGGGTAAAGTGTTTTAAAATATAACAATAAAATATAACAACAATAACAACTACAACTACATACCCAGTACTTATTGTCCTAAATTTTTGAGCTACTAATTTAAAATTCAAGACAAAGTATCCTGAATTTCTGCACTAGTAATTTAAAATTTAAGACTAAGTGTGTTGAATTTCTGGCTTGCTAATTCAAAATTCAGGATATAAAATTCGAATTTTTGGACACAATTTTCAAACTTTAGGGCACGATGTCATGAAGTTTGAACCTTGAGCGTATTGACTAATCTTTAAATACATTGTAAACCGTAAATATATTTTAAACATCATATTTAAAAGTGACAACCTGATGTCATTCACTAGGTAGACACCATATAGCCACTCTAAATGCCTGCTATTTAGGAATTATCCAATTTATCCTGAATTTCATTTTTTCAGTTCAATTTTTTCAAATACAAATATCTCGAATTGTCCTGAAATTAAAATTTTTAGTTCAAATTTTCAAGACAAAATAAATACTAGCTAATTCCTAAGTAACAGTCCTAAAAATGGTTGTTCGTACGCTTTCCCATAAATCTTTGATTTTTATTATAATATAAAGTAATATAATAACATAATAACACAAAGAAACATGACAACTCCAAAAGTTAAAGAGTGTAAATGACTTTTACTGACAAGTAACTTTTTTTGGGGGGGAAGGGGGGGTTATTCACAAAATCGTATACTTCTACACGAGTCTAACTATTCAAATTTTCAATAGGAGGGTCATTTTAAATGGTACTCACTCGGGTTATGACAAAGGTGAAAGTAGCCGATTATTTTACACTTTCCTAACATGAGCTTTGAATTTAAAAGAACGAAAAAGGGTTTGATATATTCTTGTACTATGGTAAATTGTTTAAGATTGTCCCCTGTTATATTATTGGGCCATAAAAGTCCCTGCCATTCAACTATCCTAACAAATTTGCCCTTATTTTTACGGAAGTGCCACGTGGCCAGATTTAAAAAGAGGCAAGGATGGATGCCACGTGGCACTTCCGTCAAAGTAAGGGCAGATTTGTTAGGATAGTTGGACGGTAGGGATTTTTATGGCCCAATAGTATAACGGGGGACAATTTTAAACAATTTACCATAGTACAAGGATATATCAGACCCTTTTCCGTTAAAAAGAAAGCTAACTATAGGCAGCTAGCCTACGGTTTTACAATGGTGCTTTGATATGAAAAACAAAAGATACATATTTTAGGAAGCAAATTCATCCAAAGGTCTTTCTGCAGAATTTATAGACATGAATGATCTTATAGCTGGATTAACCTTTTCACCAACCTTGATAAAGAGGAAGAACAATATCCGGTACAAAACTACCATCCCGAGTAAAATGACAAGGTCCGTCCACTTTGAATAATCCATCTTAATTTGCCATGAATCTCTCAGAATGTCGTCCCCATTGATCATTTGAATTTCACCCTTATTGTGCTGATCATCACGAATCTTTAGCCCTTCAAACTCATTCTTGAACATCCCTTCATAAGCATACTTATGAAATGCCATGTAGTGTATCATAAGGGCTTGTATTCCTGCTCCCGTTATTATCCCCATGAGGTAATTAGGCACGATGCTTGATACGATCATCATTAGGCTCTCAACCAATATCATGCAGGTAGATGAAATGCTCGAATCCATTTTGGAGCCCAGTGAGGAAATAAGCAATGGCTCCTGGGATCAAAGACAGCAGTAGCAAGTATGGCAAAGCAGACAGCGTGTTGGCAATGACAAAAGAACCAGAGCCATAGTGACCATTCAGTAGTTCTAGTTGAAATACCTATTTTTTTCATAGTTTTCAGAAACCTATTATTAGCATGAGAAGGAAGGATATAAAAAAAGAAATTGTTAAAGCAAAACATATGTGTTATACCTTCATATCTTCCACAAAAGAGGGGAATCCACCAATGGCCATAAAGGTGATAAATGAAGACACAAACATAATCATGGAACCTCTTTGCCTATTGATTTTCACCATATAAAACAGAGTACATTTAATTTGGCAGTTTAAAACATCAGGTAGAGGTGGAAATGTCATGTGTATGTCGCTTCATTACCTGAATTGAAGCAATAGAAAAGCCAACATGATAGTAGATAGTGCCAACACCTAAAGCTAAGGTAACATTAACAGCTAGTCGGAGCCAGTAGTAGCCAAGATCACGGGACATATTCACAAATGGCCTTTTTGTCAAAACAAGGCTTTGTGTTGTGAAGTCGGCCTGGCTTCTTTTCTCCAGCACTTCACCTTCCTGTATATGATTTTGATAGTCGTGAAGCACAAAATACTAATGAGTACATCTCTCTATTTCCTCTCCTAATAGCTTTACTGAATTTGCATTTCAGGAAGTAAGTTGGGAGGTGCTGAGCAATATAATCATGCAGAGTTTTTTCTGTTTGCAGATTTCAGCAACTTGGCATTCAACTGCTTCGGACTTCTCGGACGCTTTGTACGACTTTATCAGGATATTTATCATTTCTTCTGTTGGTTTCCTCCTAGTTGAACCTTCTTCTATGTCGTCCTATTATTCATAAATAGCCAATTCATGAGTTTCATTTAATGCACTCGAGAAACAATATTATTTCTATTAGCATAAATAATATAGTAGATAAAACATCGAAACGATCAAAGTCAGTGTTTATTTGTTCTGAGAAAATGATCAGAGGGATTCTGGAGAGTCGGGCAAGGAAAACCACTCAAAGCAAAAACTGCAGTAGGATCATTTAATTTACACATGAAGTGTTATCAATTTGGCTAATCAACTGATTTGGGAAGGTGAGTCATAATTTTAGAGAATTCAAACTTATTATATGCTCGTTGATAATAGGTGAATTTGACTATAATCACGCCCTAAATAATCACATTTTTATGTTGTTTTGATGATATATATGATGACAAAATGCTCTTAGTAGTGTCTTGTATGAATTGTAGGTACAAAATGGGTAAAGAAGGCTAAGGAGCAATTTTGGAGTCAAAAGTGGAAGAAAAAGGCCATATTTGCAAAATTAC
>MU708710.1:6807-23489 GCA_026770625.1 Nicotiana glauca | reverse complement strand
GCTAACGGTACCAATACACACTATCCACAACCACTACATAGCCTGAACATGAGAACTCCTAGTCTCCAGCTCCATATAACACACAAATTACTGTACCTGATCCCAAATTCTGCAGTATAAATACATGTTACACCACGAGTACCCAATCATTCCACAAAAGATATTCCAAAATTCCACCGATGCCACCAAACAAACTCAGATATCAACAGTCGATCTATCAAGAAAATGCCGCAACACTACCGAAGTTCTATCAACTTAATCACATTGCCCTTTTTCTGAAACATATACCCTCGTCAAATCACTATGATTAGCAACACCATTTCCTTAGCCATATGAGGAACATTCACCCTAATCATCTGAAGATCAATTCTTAAATCACCTACAGTTGCCCGTGCTGCTTAAAAATTTAATGACTTTCTATTCCGAACTGAACCGAGCCTTACACACAAAAATCCCAATCCTCCACAATATTTCGCATCTACCATGACACCCTCAGATAACATAAGAACTTTTATCTCCCTTCCGCACCGTAGACATCGACATACTCAACTATTCGTGAACTTTCATTGATCCCATTTAGAAGAAAAATCCTTACACCCTCCAAGCTTCGCATACCCACAGAAAATATACTCATCTTCAAACCACGGTAAAACCAGACATGAACATCTATGCCATCTCTATTTGTACAAGCTAAGCTGCCAGGACTGAATCCTTCTATCTAAACCAAGCTGAGGAAGCCGTCAAAACCCAAAAGCATTGCTGCAAAGTGCCTGAAAAAGATCACTACCTCAAACACATACAAAGGATTAATCATACCCTTACCATACTGATTCGGTCTATTATCAAGATATTCCGTCTATCAAATTTCTCTTTTTATTCATCATCCACTTGATATTTCTCCCTCGCTGTAGCATCACAATGACTCAATCCAGGCTCACCACAGGAGCTTCGAACATAAGACCACACTGTCTAAGACCCATAGGCCACTGAATACTCTCTCAGATATTCCCAGAAATACCACGTTCTAGAATACTTTACTTTGAAGAACTTCCCACAAAATCCGAATTCGTTACCATTACCTTCCAGATACCGATACATAGAATCCCATAATCGACATAAGAATACCACAAGCCTCGACATTTTCCGATGAAAACACGGTCTCTAACCACATACACAACCTGGAGACACCCGATTGTTACATGCCAAATCTTGTACGCAATAACACCATTCTCGAGAGTCATTCACTCTTATTCAACTGCAGATTATCTGACTTAACGAATAGAACTACTCGTGCCTTATTAGCACTCTGACACCGCAGGACATGATCTCATTCCAATACAAACGAACATCTTCCTTCTCTATGCGCGGAGCATACGTTATCAACAACAGCTCAAGACATCCTATTATTTCCTTACATCTACGAAGCACCATATAACCTCTATCAAAATTTTGCTCCACTCGTGCTATCTTCGGCTCATTTTCTGCAACCAGGACTGATCCGCCGGCATACCTCGAAACGGAAACAACATAGCACATAACCGTGCGATCAGCTAATCAACAGCAACCTCCCCAACTTGGCCCGAAGCCATATATCAGGACGCACTTAACAACTCATAATACCTTTAATCTATTGTTACCACCATGCCATAGTGAGATTAAACTCAAATCGTTTACTAATTAATGAAAACATAGATCCTCAGATACTGAAATCCTCTACAAACCTCGCATTCATCCCCACATCAGCTGAGTCCACTCTCTGAAGCGACTCAAATTTGCAAATTACAACACGTACCTTTCAATTACACATGAGATCTTCCCACAATATACATAAGAATCGCATCACTTCAGAACACTCCGCAGGAGATAACCCACCTGCTTCGCCTCAACATAACATCTCTGTATACCTTCCACCATCGTATACGTTACACAATCATTAGTCTTCCTGAGTCTGAACTCATACCGCCGCATGCAATGCACTTCATTTCCCAACTAGGAGATACAAAAATATTCTTCACGCGCCCATAATTCGGGGCTACCCAACAAATCACAATAGGAAACGAATCACTTAACAGTTCCTCTATTATCCATCAGGCTTCTTCGTCACTACCAACTCATATAAATACACCTCGCAGCACTAACATACTCATCACATGGATATCCAACTGCCATTCCAGTTAATAAGTACAATAATGAACATATAAGTTCAAAACACTATCTCGCAGAATTAGCACTCCGGTGCTCAAGCCATAGGCGAAGATTCGGCCTCAAGTCCTCCAGACTAGCCCAACATCAAACTCACGGGATCACATCTAGCCCCTTGATCAGGGAATCACAAGCCAGCAAAGCACATATAATACTGAGCGTTCATGCGTGCATACAGACGTGAGGAGGGAATTTCAAGAATTATATTCCAAGCTGAATCAAGTACGCACGATAAAAGTTCCAAGAAAGTGAAGTTTTCCTAAAGGTTCTGTAGCCTCTCGAGGATAAATACAGACGTCTCCGTACCGACCCGCGAGACTCTACTAACCTGCTCATGACTCGTGAGACCTGGTAACCTAGGCTCTGATACCAACTTGTCACGACCCAATCTCCATACCCGGTCGTGATGGCGCCTCTCGTGAAGACAAGGCCAGTCAACTAACCCAATTTATTTCTTTAACACTTACTAAACATAAATAGTTGGAAAATGCAACTTAAAGAACATTAATTATCAACATTATAGCCTAAATCAGCCCGACCGGGGTGTCACAAGTCACGAGCATCTAGGAGGATCTTTATTATAAATTCAAAGTCTATAATACATAGAGTAAAATTTGGAAATCAAGAAGAAGAATAAACTCGGTGCCGCGAACGCCGGCGGTCACCTTGCTTAGCTAGGATAGCAATACCTTCAATCCGCTATTAACCCGCTACCGGGTGAATAATACCTGCAACTGCACGCGGGGTACAGGGAGTAAAGTGAGTACTTCCAACTCAGTGGTAATAAGAGTGAATAATATCTGAGTGATAAGAAAACACGTATGAGCACTCCAAAATGCTATAAAAGACAATACAACCCTTTGAGAAAAATAGTAAAACCGTAACATTGTGAAAATCCTTTAGAAAATCTCAAGCTCAGTTAAAAATCTCTTTTACAAATATCCTTTTTCCAACAGTCAAGCATATGAATGCTATATCAGATAGTGCAAGTCGGCACATAAATCAGCCCCTTGGGCACAACACTCCTTAACATATAACACCAGGGTATCTGGTCAACAGGGCAAGTAATAGCATGTATGCCAATGATATGTGAATGTTAAAAGTTATGTCACGTAGTACAAACAGGAACAAATGCATGAATGCAATGCAATGCACATGACCACTGCGACGCGCAGCCCGATCCATTTGGGTACCCGCGCTCACTGGAGTGTATACAGACTCCGGAGGGGCTCCTACAGCCCAAGTGCTATAATACTACGGCGTGCAGTCCGATCCACATATTATATCACTGTGGCGTGCAGTCCGATCCATATAATATACTACTGCGGTGTGCAGTCCGATCCATGCATGTATATGTATATACTGCTGCGGCGTGCAGCCCGATCCATATCTCAGTCCAGAATATGCAAATGAGCCACTCGGGCAATGTCAAGTAATAGCTTTTTACTCAAAACATCATAAAATGCAATTTAAGTCTTTAAACCTTAGCAATATGACTACACATATCAAAGCAGTGTTGAACTCAGGGCTGAAATCATTTAATATGCTGAGTTTCATAAAAATAGTGATAATAACCCCTGCAGGGTTCAAATAACTGGCACGAAGCCCAAAACATGGCAATCAGCCCAATTCAAGATAGCATCTAGCAAGTTTCAATCAATAACGCAGTAAAATCCACAACCGGGACGGACCAAGTCATAATCCCCAATGGTGCTCTACCCCACGCTCATACCTGGCATGCAAGTCACCACAATACAGCACTATGATGTGCAAATCCGGGGTTTCAAACCCTCAGGATATCATTCACAAGTATTACTCACCTCGAACCGACGAAATCTCAAGCCTGCGACGCCTTTGCCCCTCAAATCGGCCTCCACGCGCGTCGAGTCTAGCCAAAAACAGAGCGAATACATCACAATATACAAATGGAACAATACCCAATCGAAAATAATCGAATTATAGCAAGAACCTAGAAACTAGCAAAATTCGAGCCCTGGGCCCGCTTCTCGAAATCCATAAAATTTTACACCAAAATGTTTCTCATCTTGCCACGAGTCTATACATATAAAATTCATCAAAATCGGAGCTCAAACGGGCCATCAAATCCCAAATTTAGAATTTTAATCTCAAGCCCTAATTTCTTATAAATTGGCTATGTTTTCATGGATTTCTAGGATGATTCTTCAATAAAATCATGTATTTAACTCATAAAACTTACCTCCAATCGATCTTGGTTGAAACTCCCTTCAATCCCCGTCAAAAAGCTCTCAAAATGACTAAAAATGGTGGAGAAATGGGTTGTTTTCGCGACTGAAATATTTTTAACATTCTGCCCAGTCACTGTAGCTAAAACTATGCGATCGCATTAGAGCCTTGCGATCACATAGAACAAAATTCCTGGGGCACTGTAGCTAACCATATGCGATTGCATAGAACAAAATCCTGGGTACTGTAGCTAACACTATGCGATCGCATTAGAGCATTGCGATCGCATAGAACAAAATTCCGGGTACTGTAGCTAACCCTCTGTGATTGCATAGAACAAAATCCTGGGTACTGTAGCTAACACTATGCGATCGCATTAGAGCATTGCGATCGCATAGAACAAAATTGCTGTGCACTGACTGCTGCATTTCTGCAGCATTTTCCAACTTCAAAAATTCCCGTTAGCCATCCGAAATCACCCCGAGACCCCCGAGACCCCCGAGACCTCAACCAAAAATGCCAACACCTCCTAAAACATCATACCAACTTGTTCCAATCATCAAAACACCTATCATCGAATTATATCGAATTCAAGCCTAAATTCTTTTAAAACTTCAAAAACACACATTCGATCAAAAACCCGACCAAACGATGTCCGAATGACCTGAAAATTTGCACACACATCCAAAATCACTTAACAGAACTACAGAAACTCTTGGAATTCCATTCCAACCCTCGAATCAAATTCTCACCCATCGACCGGAATTCGCCAAAATACTAACTTCGCCAATTTAAGCCAAATTCTACATCGGGCCTCCAAAATCAATTCCGATCGCACTCCTAAGTTACAAAGCACTCTCCGAAGCTAACCGAATCATCGAAAATCACATCCGAGCCCTCTAACTCAATGTTCAATGTTCGGTTGACTTTTCCAACTTAAGTTTTCCTTAAAGAGACTAAGGGTCTCATTTCTTATCAAAACCATTCCAAATCAACTCTCACACACCACATACCGATAATGAAATATGAAGAAGCAATAAACGGGGAAAACGGGATGGTAACACATGATACGACGGGTCGGGTCGTCACACACAGCCATTAGGTATTTGGTTGATAAAAAAAAGTCTAAGCCACACCTAATTCGTTGGGTGCTGCTTTTGCAAGAGTTTGACTTGGAGATTTGTTACCGTAAGGGAGCGGAGAACCAAGTCGCTGATCATTTATCGTGCCTTGAAAGTGCTAAAAAAGCAATTGAGTCTGAGGATATTCTGGAAACATTTCCAGACGAACAGCTGCTAGCCATAAGTGTGGAAGATGTGCCATGGTATGCTGATATTGTAAACTATTTAGCCTGCGACATTGAACCATATGAACTCTCCTATGTTCAAAAGAAATGATTTTATTGTGACTGCCGAAACTATTACTGGGATGAACCGCATGTTTTTAAAATTTGCATTGATAACATGATCCGGAGATGCGTCCCCGAGATAGAACAATGTTCTGTTTTGCAGGCTTGTCACGTGTCACCTTATGGAGGACATTTTGGAGGAGTTCGGACAGCAGCGAAGGGGTTAGAGGTAGGGTTCTACTGGCCAACAATCTTTAAGGATGCTCACCAATAGGTAAAGGGTTACAACGAATGTCAAAGAATGGGAAACATATCTCGTAGACATGAGATGCCCATGAATCCAATTCAGCAAGTTGAGGTGTTCGACGTTTGGGGAATTGATTTCATGGGTCCCTTCGTCAGTTCTTACGGTAATAAGTATATACTTGTTGCGGTGGATTATGTATCCAAATGGGTGGAATATGTAACACTCTCAACCAATGATTCGAGGGTGGTGGTGGGGTTCTTGAAGAAAAATATATTCACCCGATTCGGGACTTCGAGGGCCATCATTAGTGAGGAGGGCACGCACTTTTGCAATCGTGTCTTTGAAAAGTTGTTGGCTAAATATGACGTGCACCACAAAGTAGCAACCCCATATCACCCTCAAACAAGCGGGCAGGTAGAGGTCTCAAACCGTGATATCAAGAGTGTGCTCACTAAAACTGTAAATGCCACAAGAACTGAATGTGTGAAGAAGCTTGACGACGCACTTTGGGCCTATAAGACTGTATTCAAAACACCTATTGATATGTCACCATACAAATTGGTATTTGGAAAAGCCTGTCACCTACCTGTGGATCTAGAACATTGAGCTTGGTGGGCACTAAAGCAATTGAACATGAACCCTGATGAAGCTAGAGAAAATCGACTGGCAAAGTTGCATGAAGTGGAGGAATTCATATATCACGCCTTTGAAAGCACGAGGCTCTACAAGGAAAGAATGAAGAGGTTGCATGACAACCACATTGTGGACAGAAATTTCAAACCCGGAGACAAGGTATTATTGTACAATTCAAGGTTGAGATTGTTTCTTGGTAAGCTTAAGTCCCAATGGTTTGGGCCATTCAAGGTGACCGAAGTGTTCCCATCTGGGGCTGTGGAGATAACCAGTGAAGATGGCACCAACACCTTCAAGGTTAATGGACAACGACTAAAACTGTATGTGGGGATGGATGAAACAAAAGAGTTATCCGTAGTAAGTCTTCATGAACCACAAAGGTCGAGCAAGCCTTAAATGCACTTAATCTACGTCGTGCCACGACGTTCTAAGGCGTTGGTCGGGAGGCAACTTGACGGTAGTATTAGTGGTTAATTGTAAGTTTTTGAACATGCTAACCAATGCAGGTAACAATGGGCGGGTGACACGGCGATCGAAAATGGCAAAAAAGCAAGTGAAAAGAGTAAAAATTTCGAAGCTCAGTAGCGCGATCGCGCTCCTGAGTGCGCTAGTGGCTGTGCTAATTGGAAAAACATTCTGCCTTAACCACTCTAAAACTAGAACGATCGTGCATATGGCCGCGCTAATTTGGCAAAACTTTCTGCCTCGGACGCACTAGTCTAGCGCGATCGCGCACCTGAACGCGCTAGTGACGATTCAGCTGTTATAACTTAAGTTGTTTGATTTGTTTTAAACCCCTCCCTACCTATTCTACTAACCCCAATCCCCCAAACACTCTCCTCACCAAGCCACAAGACCTAAAACTTTATAAACCCTCCTCCAATCTCTCAACACTCAATTTCTCTTCTTCTTCAACTCCCTTCCTCCAAACAATCTTCATATTTTTTTCAAAGTTTTCCCAAGTCTCCAATTTTCTCTCCTTTTTTTTCACATAATCTCTGTAGATTTTTGTGTGTTTAAGTATGCTTTCTTTTATATAGTTATCTTCATTTTTGTTTGTTAGTAGTAGATTTGGTAATAATTATTGTAGTATTTATGAGTTGTGATAATTATAGAGTTTGTTTACTTGATTGGTGACCTTTGGAAGATTTGGTGGTGGGTTCATGTTATAAATTGTTTGGAATGGGTTGTGAGTGCCTAATGCCCATAAGGTGTTTGTAAAAAGGCCTCAATGACTGCAATTATGTAATTATGACCACGTATGCATGTGAAGTCTAAGTAACCGCAGTGCGTCACCATTTTTGGTGTTGGGAGGTACTTATTTGTTCCCGATTTGCAGGTATCATGGCTCTATCGAAGAAATGACGCACCGCCGGTCCATCAACCAGCAGACAAGCATCCAGGTCATGAGGGGCTACCCCTGAACGCCCTTTTGATAACACAAAATTTTGTCTCGACTAAAGCCCAGGATCGTTTTGCTGAGAAGGCTTCTAAAACGCCAATTCCTGAAAGGGGCATTGACGTCCGATCACTCCATCGACATTGCCCTCATATGTATGAAGAGCTGATGAGACGGGGGCTACAAATATTCATTAATGAGTCCGGTGAAGGCAATGTAATGGTTGTGAGGGAATTTTATGCCAACGCGCCTGAGCATGACAATGGCATCATCACAGTCCGGCGCAAAGCGGCGAATGCCTCTGTTGAGGAGATAAGGGCGGCATACCAGTTACCCCCACATGTGATTGATTATGATGACTTCTATGAATATGGCCGCAACCCAACACAGGAAAAGTGGTAGCAATTCTTTGAAACAATCTGTGCACCGGGAAAAGATGTGGTTTAGATGCGCTATGGTGAGAAGTTCAACTCCTCTGCACTTACTTCTGAAGCAAAATGATGGTTGTATCTTATCAACAACCAGTTGATTCTATCCCACAATACGACTGAAGTGAATGGGCCCAGAGCCGCTTTAATTTGGTGCTTGGTCAATGGGTGCAACTTCGATGTCGCAAAAGTAATCCATGACGAGATGTTCGTCCGTAGCCAAATAAAAAGGTATGGGTTCTTCTTACCTTATTTAATAACTCAGCTTTGTAGGGATGTAAGAGTGCCCAAAAATCTAGCTGTGGATGGCCTGGTAAGAAAGGACCACAAGTTTCGAGCGGATAAGGTTACCACCTGTAAGGAGCCAGCAACAGCAGAGGTGGAAACTAGTGGTAGCTCAGACGAATCAGATGACGAGGATGAAGAAGAGGAGAATGTGATTGTCGAACCCCAGGCCACGGAGCACGAGGTAGCAGCTGCAGCATCATCTAGGGCTTCCACATCTTCACAGCCACGCAAGAACACACGCATGACCGCTTTGGAATAGGAGTTAGCTGGGTTACGTACTTCAGTCTCATATTTAGGTGACCGTGTGGAGGTGGTTGCTGACAGACAAGTGAAGTCTGAAAAGAAGTTCTTAGGCTGGTTAAGAGCTCTGGGTCACGCCTGCAATGTGAACCCAGATACCGTCTCCAACCAGGAGTGACCCTTCAGGGAAGTACCTCGACCTCATTATTCTTTAAGATTTTTAAAGCCATAGGGGCATGTCTTGATTTTAAGTGTGGGGTGGGGGATGCTTCATTGTACATATATGTAGTTTTTATTTGACTATTTGATTTTGGTTGATTTTATTTTGTTTGGTTGTTTTGAGTGTCTAGCTGTGATTTAGTTTTGGTATTAGTTTAAAGTAGTTAAGTAGCTGGGACTAAGTCGGAAAAAAAAATATAAAATACAGACTCTTCCTGATGACGGATCCCTTAGATAATTTTCTTGAGGGATGTTAGTCTAGAGAAAATTCCAAAAAATAAAATCTTTTTAGGTAGTGTAGTAACTCCACCCTTGGTTTTTCTTTGGGCCACGGTTCTTTTTTAAGGGTTTTGCTTGAACCAGGTATAGGTAGTTTTTATGCATTTTGTTTTCTCTTTAGTTTTTAAAATTAGGATTAATGGGCTAATGAGCGGAGTTCGAAAAGAAAAGCCTTTAGCGCTATTACACCTGAACACAATAGACACTAGAGTGTAACGCCTATTCTCAATCTTGCTAAAGTGCCTTAAACTATATATTTGTCACTGACTTGAATACTCAGAAAATAGTGTCGTGATAAGCCAATCTGGAATGAGTCATATGCCATATGTGTGAGTTTTACTGTATTCCATGATTCACACTTGATGCCTAGAACTTGCCCTGTGTGTTTGCAACATGAAATAGTAGTTTCATTCAGTCTTAGAAGTGATATAGGCAATTCTTTGTTGAGCCAGACTTGTAAAATAAACCCACTTAACTGCACCTCTTAGTTAACCCCGTTGAGCTTATAAGCCTATTTCTTTGGCAACCACATTGCAAACCTTACCCAATTATTTGAATAGCCTGTTGTTTGAACCCTCTTTCCTCACATAATCACTTGAATGGTATTGAAAATTATGCAAAGACAAAAGTGTGGGGTAGTAGTTTGGTTTTTGAGTGGAAACACTGAAATAAAAAAATAGGTATAGAATTCTGTTGGATAAAAGATGAAGCACCACAAAAAAAAAGAGAATAATATAGTGGCTAAGAAGTGGTGGTTTTTCTATAATTGCACCTAATGAATGGGGTTGTTGTAAACAAAAGAACGGTGGTGAAATGTTTGGTTGACAAAAAGTTTGGTTTTGAATGTTGATGTAATTGGATTAAAAGTGCCTAGAGAGGTTATTCACTATATCCAAATGTATCCTACCCATCCTTTAACCTATATTACAACCAAGTAAAGTCCTAGATCTTAGACTGAGTGGCTCAATTAGTAGAGTAGTACACTACGGGCAAGCTTATGGTGCATCTTTGTGACATGTGAATGTTCTTTTCTTGAGAGTGAGTAAAGTTCATCTATTTAAGTTCCCAATTGTTCTAAATATTATTATATGTGGAACTACTCTCTTGTGTGAATGTGAGAGCATATGATTCATGAAGGAAAAGCAAGTCTTGACTTCTGTATAGTGTAGCTTGAGAAAGTATGAATATTGCACGGCACGTGAGAGTCACCTTTTGAGGATAGGATTGTTCACTACTAGGTGAAACTCATTTGATTTGTTCTTGGTGTAATGCGTTAGGGAAGAATGCTTAGTGAAGGTACCTCTATAAAGGGTGGTGGATTGCTAGAGGACTAGCAATGATTTAAGTGTGGGGTGTTGATATTAGGCTAGATATATGTCATTTGACAATGGTTTTGCCCCAGATTGATTATGTTTCAATGCTCTGAATTATTAAATGATGAAAAATGAGCTCTAAATTGTGTTGCAGGAACGAGGAGCTTGTATGAGGCCTTAAAGTGGTGATTGGAGCTACATTGAAGCAAGAAAGACCCCTAAGAGTTGAGCAAGCGAGAAAACGAGAAATAGAATCGACCAAATGAAGGCCTGGACTAGCGCGCCCAGTAGCGCAATCGCACTAGTCCAGATGGTCGAGGCAGAATGATAGTCCAGTAGCGCGGTCATATGCGCGCCCACTAGCGCGACCGCGCTAGCCCAATTCCGAAAAAATAGATTTCAGGGGTAAATTTGGAAGTCTGGAGGCAAAAATCCGCTCAACCTAAAAAGAATGTAGCTCACCCAAGATAGAGGTGTGCAACTTTTATTAACTAAGAACAAGAATTGGAAAGGCAAGGAGCTAAGAAGAGTTTTCTACCCCAAGTTCTTCTCTTCTTCCTTTTGTTTTTATTATTTGTAATGACTTTTATTATTATGATGCTTTGTTATGAGTAGCTAACTCTTTTAATCTAAGGTTTTGGTTGAACCCATTGTGGATGAACTTATTTTGATATTAATATAGTTTTGAGTTAGTTGTTAATCTTTATTTGTTCAAACTACGTTTTGATTTTGGTTAGTTAAAAGCATCCTCAATTAGCCATGCCTATTTATTATGTATCTACTTGAGAAAGAGTGCATATTTAGGTAATTATTTGAACAACATCACTTCCGGAGTATATGCGAGAGTCATAACCGAGGGTTTAGAGGTTGGAGTAGAGATAACGATACCTCGGGTGCAATCTAAGTGAATTGTAATGCGAATCTAGCTAGCGTAGCTTGAGAGAGTGCGTCTAGTAAATTATCATAATTACTTGAGAGAGAGTTATGATAGTTGGAGAGTTCATGATTGATAGAGATAACTAATTCATAGCTATAAGAAATATACGACTAAGGAAATCTACAACGGGGGAAGCCATTACCTTAGGCCCTTATTCCAATCGTCTACACTTGCGCATTAATTAACCTTCATTTTATTGATTCTATTAGTTGTCGTAGTAATTATAACACCACTTGTATTCACAAAGTTTGAGAAGGTTGACTATTAAGAATTTATTACTTCGAAGATTTCTCTTGATACGTTAATTCCATGTGGGATTCGACTCTGGGCATAATACCCCGGATTATATTTGCAACACCCGCTTAGTCTTTTAATAGACATAGTTGAGCGTGATCAGTTAGCCCCGGGGAATGAGGGTAGTTTAATTTAATAATCTCCGAGCAAGACTTTCTAGTAGTAATTTATTTTTGGAACGAGCTTTTTTGACTCCTAACCCTCCATTGGATTTGTCCTTTGTCACAGTGTCCCAATTTATGAGATGCAACTTTTTTTGCTATCCGTGGTTTCCCAAATAAAATTTCTAATAATTCTATCAATGGTTTGAAGAATTTTTCTAGGTAAAAGCGTAATTTGCATTATGTAATTAGGGATGCTGGCTAGGGTGGATATAGCAAGCGTGGCACGTCCAGCAATGTTTAAGCAATTGGTTTTCCAGTTGGTTAGCTTGTAACGCAGATTATCCAAGATATAGTAGAAATCCTTTGTTTTAGGGTAGTGATTGTGTATGGAAAATCCGAAGTATTTACCAAAGGTGCTAGTGCTTTTGATGGCCGATTGATTTGTTACGTAAGAAATATCATTTTTGGAGCAATTGGAGGAGAAGTAAATTCTAGATTTCAAGTGGTTAATTTTTTTGCCGGATAGTTCATAGAAGGTATTTATACAACTAAGGATGGTTTTGCAGTTTTTCTTGGTAACCTTGCCCATTAGAGTTAGGTCATCCACAATAAGAAGATGTGAGAATTGAGGACCTTTGAGAGTTACTATTATAGGATCCCAGAGATTAATATCTATTAAGTGGTTTATATAGCGAGATAACATCTCCATGCAAAGGATAAAAATATAAGGTAGATGGGATCGCCTTGACGAATACCCCGACTAGGGCTAAAATAACTAGTTTTGTGGCGATTTACTAGAATGGATATTTGGTTAATGGTGATGCATGACATGATTAATTTGGTAATTTTTGGAGGAAATTTGAGGTGATGAAGTGTTTGGTATATGAATGACCATTCAAGTCTGTGAAAAGCTTTTTCTAGATCAATTTTGATAAGCATATAGCCAAATTTGCTTTTTTCCCTATTAATGTGGGCCTAGATGAGGAGGTTAAACGGCACTTTTGGGAGGAGTTGAATGAGATTATACGTCAGGTACCACCTACTGAGAAGTTATTCATAGGAGGGGATTTCAATGGACATATTGGGTCGACCGCATGTGTGTATGACGAAGTGCATGGAGGCTTCGACTTTGGGGAGAGGTACGGAGGAGGAACCTCGTTACTGGACTTCGCTAAGGCTTTTGGGTTAGTAGTTGCTAACTCTTGCTTTCCGAAGAGGGAAGAGCATTTGGTTACTTTTCAAAATTCGGTGGCGAAGACTCAGATTGACTATCTTCTCCTCAGGAGGTGCGACAGAGGGTTGTGCAAGGATTGCAAGGTGATTCCAGGGGAGATACTCGTGACGCGACATAGGCTCTTAGTGATGGACGTTGGTATTATGGTGAAGAGGAGGAAAATGTTTGCTCGAGGAAGACCGAGAATCAGGTGGGGAGCCTTAACTAAGGACAAATCTCAAGAGTTGGAAGGGCGGTTATCGGTTATGGGAGCTTGGAGGAGCAGTGGTGATGTGAACTCTATGTGGTCAACGACAGCAAACTGTATAAGATAGGCCGCGAGAGAGGTGTTAGGGGTCTCAACGGGCGTCTCCGGCAGGCCCAGAGGAGACTGGTGGTGGAATGAAGTGGTATAAGGTAAAGTAGAAGCAAAAAGGAGGCGTACCAAAAGTTATTGGGGAGCATAGGTGAGGGGGAGAGGCGAGCGTGCATGGAGAGGTATAAGGTATCTAGGAAGGAAGCGAAGCTGGCGGTAACAGAGGCTAAGACTGCGGCTTATAGTCGTATGTACGAGGAACTAGGGGAGAAAGGAGGGGAGAATAGGTTATTTAGGTTGGCCAAGCTGAGAGAGAGGAAAGCTCGAGATTTAGACCAAGTGAGATGCATCAAGGACGACGATGGTAGAGTATTGATGGAAGATTCCCAGATTAAGAAGAGATGACAGACTTACTTTCAAAAACTTCTCAATGAAGTAGGGGATCGGGATATTGTGCTCGGCGAATTGGAGTATTTCGAGAGTCACAGTGACTTTGGGCACTGCAGACGCATCAATATTGAGGAGGTCATGGGAGCTATGAGCAAGATGAGCAGGGGCAAAGCAACCGGGCCAGACGAGATTTTGGTAGAATTTTGGAAGTGTGTGGGGAAAATAGGGTTGGAGTGGTTGACTAGGTTGTTGAATGTTATTTTTAAGGCGAAGAGGATGCCAGGGGAGTGGAGGTGGAGTACGGTGGTCACACTGTATAAGAACAAAGGTGATATCCAGAGTTATAATAATTACAGGGGTATCAAATTACTGAGCCATACTATGAAAGTATGGGACAGGGTGGTTGAAGCAAGGTTAAGCATGACGGTGTCTGTTTCCGACAACCAATTTGGTTTCATGCCGGGTCATTCTACTACAGAAGCTATACACCTTGTTAGGAGGTTGGTTGAACAGTACAGAGATAGGAAGAAAGATCTGCACATGGTGTTTATTGACCTAGAAAAAGCGTATGACAAGGTTCCTAGAGAAGTTCTCTGGAGAAGCTTGAAGGCAAAAGGTGTGTCGGTTCCCTACATCATGTTGATTAAGGACATGTATGATGGGGCAAAGACCCGGGTTAGGACAATAGGAGGCGACTCTGATGATTTTCCGGTTGTTATGGGGTTACACCAAGGTTCTGTGCTCAGTCCGTTCCTATTCGCCCTAGCAATGGATGCGTTAACACATCACATTCAAGGGGATGTCCCATGGTGCATGCTATTCGCCGATGACATAGTTCTGATTGATGAATCGCGAACCGGTGTTAACGAGAGGCTGGAGGTTTGGAGACAAACTCTTGAATCTAAGGGTTTCAAGCTTAGCAGGACAAAGACGGAATACCTAGAGTGTAAGTTCAGCACTGAGCAGAGGGAAGAGGGCATGGATGTGAAGCTTGAATCCCAGGTCATCCAGAGTAGAGACAGCTTCAAGTACCTTGGGTCGGTTATCCACGGGGGAGGGGAGATCGACAAGGATGTTACACACCGTATCGGGGTAGGATGGATGAAGTGGAGGTTAGCATCTGGAGTATTGTGTGACAAAAGAGTGCCACTGGTACTCAAAGGTAAGTTCTATAAAGCGGTGGTTAGGCCGGCCATGATGTATGGGGTTGAGTGTTGGCCGGTTAAGAAATCACATATCCAGAAGATGAAGGTAGCAGAAATGAGGATGTTGAGGTGGATGTGCGGGGATAGTAGGATGGATAAGATTAGGAATGATGACATTAGGGAGAAGGTGTGCGTGGCCCCCATCGATGAGAAGATGCGGGAAGCAAGGCTCAAGTGGTGCGGGCAAGTTCAGAGGAGAAGCCCAGATGCTCCGGTAAGAAAGTGCGAACGACTGGTTGTGGAGGGATCGAAAAGAGGTAGAGGGCGACCCAAGAAGTATTGGGGGAGGTGATTAGGCAGGATATAGCGACGCTTCATATTTTCGAGGACATGACACTTGATAGGAACATGTGGAGGTCGAGTATTAGGGTTATAGGCTAGGAGGTAGTTGAGTTTTGCCTTATGCCATAACTTTGGGAGACCAGTTTGGTAGGGATACTATTTTGCTTTGGCTATGCATCATTCCTTTATTTTAATGTTGTTCCTATTTTTCATATATATGTATGTATGTATATACTTTCATTCTATTTCTATGGTGTTACTAATATTGTCTTCGTTTGTCTTTTTGTCTTCTTGAGCCGAGGGTCTTCCGAAAACAGCCTCTCTACTCCTTCAGAGTAGGGGTAAGGTCTGCGTACACACTACTCTCCCTAGACTCCACTAGTGAGATTTCACTGGGTTGTTGTTGTTGTTGTTGTAATAGAAGTGATAAGTTCCTGAATAATAATAGTATTATCGCTGGCCCTACGATTTTTCATAAAACTGGATGGATAAGGACTAATGATGGTTGCTAGGAAAGGTTTGATTCTATTGGCAATAATTTTGGTGATGATTTTGTAAATGGTGTTGCAAAGTCCAACTGGTCTAAATTTCTTAAGGTTATTGGCATTAGGAATTTTGGGAGTAAGGCAGATGTAGGTGTTGTTTATGAGAGAGGGAATAGTGCACTCCTTGAAAACTTTGTGGCAAAAAGAGGTAACTGAGGGGCCTACGATATGCCAATATTTTTAGAAGAAGAATGGGTGTAAGTCATCCGGGCCACGAGCCTTGAAGGGTTTGAAAGAATAAAGGGCATTTGTGATCTCTACATTTGATAAAGGCTTGTCTAGCACCGAGAGATTAAAAGTAGAGAAACTAGTAGGGTTATTCTTGATAAGTTTCCAATTTGTAGAAGTCATAGAAGGTGTGAAAAGATTTAAAAAAAAAAGTTGGTAGTATGATCTATAATGGCTTCGTGGTTATCAAAGCAATGACCATTATCATTTAAAGAAAACAATTTGATTTTTTCTTTTTCGATTGGAGGCAGTTACTCGAGGCATTAGTTGATTAACTGCAAATTTGACTAAAAAGGACTTTGCTATTCACATAACCTAAATTGAGGAAAATACAATTCATTTCAAGTATATCTTGTAATTAAGGTCA
>MU708706.1:3277-26635 GCA_026770625.1 Nicotiana glauca | reverse complement strand
CTCTAAGATCCCTGCTGTCCGAAGCATACGTCGACACTTGTCGAGAAAACCCTAGGCATCCTTGCCCGGAACACCGCTGAAAGTAGGAGGTGAGAGCCTGCTAAACCTCTCAAGATGACGCTGCTCATCGTCTGGAATAACTGGAACCATAACATCCTGAACCGGTGCAACCGGCTGAACTGGGGCAACTGGCTGAACCGGGGCAACCTGCTGAGCTGGTGGCGCCTTTGGTGTCTGCAAACCCTGCACTACCTGCTCAGGAGTGCGAGCTGCGGGGGTCTGATGACCACCCCCGGTCTGAGATGTAGCTGCTGCGGTAGTGGCCGAGACTACCTGAGCCAGGCGAGTGCAAACTGATAAAATCTGAGCTAGGGCCTCCTGAAGACCCGAAACCACAATAGGCTCAGCTGATGCCTGAGCAGGTGCTGCTGGAGTCTCTACAGCTGGAGGATGATCTTGAATGGGGGAAACTGGTGGGTCAACTGGTGCTGTCTCTGCTGCTCTGCCTCGACCACGACCACGGCCACGTCCACGGCCTCTAGTGGGTGGAAATAGTAGTCGCCTGCCTCGTCCGGTAGTACGTGTTCTCGCCATCTGCGAGAGAATAGAGTACATAAGTTTAGTTCTCGGATCAGCAAAGTCGCACGACAAGAATTTCAAGAATAAGAAGTTTTTCCTAAAGGTTCTGTAGCCTCCTGAGGATAAGTACATACGTCTCCGTACCCATCCATGAGACTCTACTAAAACGGCTCATGACTCGCGAGACCAAGTAACCTGGGCTCTGATACGAACTTGTCACGACCCAAACCCCGGTCGTGATGGCGCCCAACACCTTGTTAGGCAAGCCCGACCATTGAACATTTCCATTTCCAATTATTAAACTTAAAATACCAATTTAGCATAAACTCTCGATTTGTCAATAATAAAAATAGTGCGGAAACCATAATAACAGTAATAAAAGCCCAACAGATCTGGCGTCGCAAGTTTGAGCCTCTAGATACAACTGATTAATATCCTATACAAAGGAAAAACTAGATACGGAAGTAAAGGAAAGGATAAGAGGCGAAATCAGGTCCTGCGGACGCCGGCAGCTACCTCGATGACTCCGATACTGAACTGGGCAGCAACAGATAAGCTCAGCTAAGACTCCGGGATCCCTGTATCTGCACACAAGGTGCAGGGAGTAAAGTGAGTACTCCAACTCAGTGAGTAATAGCAATAAATAACAACTAAAAATAAGAAATCCTGTAAGAACAATACACAGTTCTATAACTAACAGTAAATGCAGTATATATCCGCTAATCAGGGAAATCTAGTAAAATCCTCTATGGTCCAACAATTTACCAACACTGCTGCAGCGCGCAGCCCGATCCACACCTAATACTGCTGCGGCATGCAACCCGACCCAATATAGTTTATATAATGCTGCGGCGCATAGCCCGATCCAATATAATATGTATATAATGCTGCGGCGCGTAGCCCGGTCCAATATAATCTCATTGGGGGTGGCAGACTCCAGAGGGGATCCTTTAGCCCAAGCGCTATAATACTGCGACGTGAAGTCCGATCCATATAATATATCTATGTGGCGTGCAGTCCGATCCATATATATATATATATATATATATACTACTGCGGCATGCAGTCCGATCCAATACATGTATATGTATATACTGCTGTGGCGTGCAACCCGATACGGTATATATCAAATACCCTCACTATAGGGTCCTTGACCCCTCTCAGTCAATATAGACTTGGCCTCACGGGCCCACTCAGCTAAGACAGGGTATTCAACCCTAGGTATTGCTCATTTAGAGTTCAAATTACTAATACCGGTTCATATTACGTTCTATAGTTAAAGACATGACTGAGAGTATGTGTTCAACAGGCAACGTAAGGTTAATTAGCTCAACAGGCTCCCCTAAGGGTTCTACAGATCGGCATAAGGCCCGAAACATGGCAACTAGCCCAAAATATACGGATATAAGCTCGGTCTCAGTCAAAAGTATAGTAAGTCATCAATCGGGATGGACCAAGTTCGAGTCCCCAGCAGTAACATCACCACGCTGATCACACAGCGTGTATTTCATCTCAACATAGCACCCTATAGTGCAAATACGGGGTTTCAAACCCTCAGTACATCATTCATAACCATTACTCACCTCAAACCGTCCAAAATCCTAGCTCGCCTTGCGCTTTCCTCGCAAATCGACTTCCTCGAGTGTAGACTCTAACCAAAATCACAAGGAATAGGTTATAATAAGCTAATGGGACATAACCCAATTGAAAGAACTCGAAAAACACCCAAAAACACGAAATTCGCAAAACCCGAGCCCCGGGTCCGCTTCTTGAAAAATTACGAAATTCACATTTTCGGGATCCTCGTCTCGCCACGAGTCCGTGCATATAAAATTTATCAAAATCGGAGTTCAAATTCGCCTTCAAATTCCAATTTTTAATTCCCAAAAGCCAAGCCCTAACTTCTTCAAGTTTTACCCAATTTTCAGAGAATTAATGGATGATTATTCAATTAAATGATGTATTTAGGTCACGAGACTTACCTCCAATCACTTCCCGTCGAAATACCCTTCAAAATCTACCAACAAGCTCTCAAGGTGGTGTAAAAATGGTGGAAAAAGTGATGGGTTCGCGACTGAAATGTTATAAAAACCCCTTCTGGTCGCCCAGTTTTCCTTCTACGCTAAGGCGTGGGTCCTCCCGCGTTCCCGATGACCAAAAATCCTTGGATCCTCTTTTACTCTACGCGAACGCATAGCTTACCTCGCGAACGCGATGCATCACAGTTCCAAACCTACGCGAACGCGTAGCACACCTCGCGAACGCGAAGCATCACAGCTCCAAACTATGCGAACGCGATGCCATTACGCGAACGCGATGAACAAATTCTTCCCCCTTCAATATAACTCTACGCGTTCGCGATGGTTGACACGCGAACGCAAAGGCTTAAACTTGCCTGCACTGCTGCTGCATTTTCTGCAACACTTAAGTCCCAAAAATCCTTCCGTTGATCACCCGGAATCACCCCGAGGCCCCCGGGACCTCAACCAAAAACACCAACCTGCTCCGAAACATCATACAAACTTGTTCCAATCATAAAAACACATACAACAACACAAGAATCATCAAATTACCACGGATTCAAGCCTAAATTTATTTAAAACTTCTGAAACTCACACTCGATCAAAAATCCGACCAAACGACGTCCGAATGACCTAAAAATTTGCAGACATATCCAAAATCACCTAACAAAGCTACTGAAACTCTTGGAATTCCATTCCGACCCTCGGATCAAAATATCACCTATCAACCGAAATCCGCCAAAATTCAACTTCGCCAATTCAAGCCTAATTCCACACCGGACCTCCAAATTCAATTCCGATCGCTCTCCTAAGTCACAAATCCTCCCCCTAAGCTAACGAACCACCAGAACTCACATCTGAGCCCTCTAACTATATAGTCAACTTCCAGTTGACTTTTTCAAAACAAGCTTCCTTCCAAGAGGCTAAGTGCCTCATTTCCAACTAAAACCAATCCGACTCTACCCGGTCAACTCAAATATTGATATTAAATCATAGAGAAACATAATATGGGGGAAATGGGGCAGTAAATCACGTGACGACGGGCCGGGTCATCACAACAAACAAATAAGAAATAGACCAACACCCTCAAACACTGGTTCAGACGAATTGATAAAAAAATGAGAAAAATAAAAATCAAACCCTAAATTGATTAATCAGGAAGAAATATCAATCATGAAGGAGAAACTAATAAAGAAGAACAAGGAAAAACTCACCTATGAAGTCCTAGGGTTCTGCCACCTCTTAGATTTAAAATTCGACCAGCTCCGATAAAACTTGAGTGCTACTGATGATGGATTCGTCATGAAGGAGGTGAGGAGGTCGTGTGACCTTAATTTGATGAGATTTGGAGTAATTACAGTTTCGGCATGATTTTGATTTGAAATCCGAGGACATGCAGGGGATTCGAAAGAAGATGGACAAGGATTTGGAAGAAGGGCCATGGGGAGAGCCTATGTTGTAAGATTGGGGTTGGTTGGTGGTGGCGCCGCCGTTGGCGGTGGAGGCGGCATCACTGTTTTCGAATATTCAAGGGAAAACATTTGGGGCATTGGAAAGAGGAGGGGGAGAGGATTCGAGGGTGTTAATTTGGGCAAGTTTGGAGCTTTACCGCCGCCCTGGGCGATTTCCAGTGGCGGAATTAGGGCGGAGCCGTCAAGGGACAGGGAGGTACGAGGAAAGAGGAGTCTGTCTCTAGGTTTTCTTAAAGTCTTAGACAATTTTATCTAAAATCAAGATCAACTCAGGTCCGTTGGATTAGAGTGGATGAACGGCCTGGATTTAATTGGGCATTTACTAATTCAAACGACGTAGTATCATTCTTATACTACGTCGTTTTATTAGTCTCAGGGACATGGTCATGTGGACCGGGTAGGGGCGCATTTGGGCTTGTTTTGAAGTGGGTTTGGGGTTTGGGCTTGAATTATATACCAGATATTGGCCCTGGCATGATCCCCTTTTCTTCATTTCAATTTCTTTTATTCGTTTTCTTCTTTTCTTTTGTATTTTTTTTGGAATTTTGGATTTTATTAAATGCAAAATTAAAATTAGCCACAACCTGATTTAATTCTAAAATGAGACTAATCAAAATTTCCTAAAATTAACTAGATCCTAATTTTTAAGAGGAAAATTAAACAAAAGTGAAATTAAAGGAACAAAATGTAAAATGATTATTATTGTTATTTTTTCTTTTATTTTCAATGATGTTTAATTAATTTAAAAATCTAAAATTAGGTCCTAAATGCAAGTATGCTATTTTGTAATTTTTATCATTTTTATTTTTATGACAACTAAAAATGCACACAAAATGCAAACAAAACACCAAATCATGCAATTAATTCCTAAAAATTCAAATACTAAAAGAAAAATTCTAATTTTAATGAATTCTATAGGAGTAATTTAAGCGCGGTAAAAATCACGTGCTCACAGCTGCCCCTCTTTTCTTCGAGACATGAAGGGTTTTCGGGCAAAGATAAACGAGCAACATAAGGGATTTTTGCCCGCTCGGCACTCCAGGTGAAGCATTTGAAAACCGTTTGACTGAACCCTGCTTCAAAGATTGCCTACATATCCTTGGCTATAAAGGAATCAGGTCAGTGTAGTTTTGGAAAGTTTGGTAGCTGGGACTACCAAGAGCTACGATTTCATTGATGTTGCTGATGCTACTGCTTGCTGACCTCCTTATTACACCAAAAGGAAAATCAAAGCTAAGCTAGCTATGCCTATCAACTATGAGTTACAAGATTCTTATCTATAATTCTCTTGAAACTTGATCTTAAGTCTTAGCTGATTTTGCTATGGACCTTGATCTGAATCTTGATGCTCGTAAGTTGTAGGTGTTTGTTTCTTTCTGTAGCATTAGGTCAGAACGGAATCAGCGGAGCATGTGACTTCAATCAGATTTTGAGCAATCCGCACCCTTGTTTGCTTCATATTTGAGTTCATTTCTTTTTTTCTTTTCTTCTTTTCTTTATTCTGGATTGATACTCATTCCATCGGTCATCTCATACCCTATGTCTTGAGGTCAACCTTCTTAAGATACCAAAACAAACAAACAAACAAAATTTTCTGCCCCAGTTTTCACTAGAAAAATTTCGTGAGTTAGTTGTGACACATATCTAAGAAATCTAATAAGGATTGTGTATCCTTGTGAATGAATCCAGGTTATGCTGGAAAAGAAAAAGGGGTCCTCGGGTTATGCCGGGATGGAAAGAAAAAAGCTCCTTGGGTTATGCCAGGTAGATCCACGGGTTATGCCGGGATTGAAAGAAAAAGCTCCTTAGGTTATGTTAGGGAGATCCACGGGTTATGCCGGGATTTGGAAAGAAAAAGCTCCTTGGGTTATGCCAGGGAGATCCTCGGGTTATGCCGGGATTTGGGAAGAAAAGGCTCCTTAGGTTATGCCAGGGAGATCCTCGGGTTATACCGGGATTTGGAAAGAAAAAAGCTCCTTGGGTTATGCCAGGAAGGTCCTCGGGTTATCCCGGGATCTGGAAAAAGAAAAAAAAAGCCCCTTGGGTTATGCCTGGATTTGGAAAGAAAAATCTCCTTGGGTTATGCCAGGGAGATCCTCGGGTTATGCTGGGATTTGGAAAGAATAAAGCTCCTTGGGTTATGCCAGGGAGATCCTCGGGTTATGCCAGAATTTGGAAAGAAAAGGCTCCTTAGGTTATGCCAGGGAGATCCTCGGGTTATGCCGGGATTTGGAAAGAAAAAATCTCCTTGGGTTATGCCAGGGAGATCCTTGGGTTATGCCGGGATTTGGAAAAAGAAAAAAAAAAGCCCCTTGGGTTATGCCAGGATTTGGAAAGAAAAAGCTCTTTGGGTTATGCCAAGGAGATCCTCGAGTTATGCCGGGATTTGGGAAAGAAAAATCTCCTTGGGTTATGCCAGGGAGATCCTTGGGTTATGCCGGGATTTGGGAAAGAAAAAGCTCCTTGGGTTATGCCAGGGAGATCCACGGGTTATGCCGGGATATTTAAGGAATATGATCCTATGCTACCATGATTTGTTTTTCTTTTGGGATTTTCATTTTCATTTCTTTTCTTCTTTCTTTTTTTTGTTTTCTTTTTTATATGTTTTCCTTTTTATTTAGCAAAACGCATGAAAGAATTTGGGGAGAAACTTCTTTTTTGGTCGATTCCCTGTTGCAAAGCTATTTCAGCGCTTGTGCATTTCATTTCCTTTTTGGATTGCACCTTCTTCTTACGTGGTTGCTTTGAATTAAACTTGTTTTCAATCAAAGAACAATTTGTTAGTTTGAAACGGTGGTTGGTTTTGTGGCCTTGATCATCCCAATTGCTTCATCCCGGCCGCATTTCCGTTGAGAACTTTGCCGCTTGCTGGCTTTGAGGGTGAATCTCTTTTCGAACCGACAGGATCCAACTTTTAGGATTTGATGATGGACCGCCTGTGTGGGCTCTGGGCTTTTCACTTTATTCTGCTCTTAGTACCTTTGCCTTTGACAAATTTTTTTTCAACGTCTTTGCTCTGAAAACATCAACCACTATGGTCAGTCGGGATTGGCCTGACGCACCCGTTGAGGCTGGGTATTTTCTTTGGCTTTTGCCAGGCGGAGCCCTGGAGAACCAGTCCTGCCACTTTTTCTTTGCAGTGATTTCGGAATCAGAGTTAAGCCAAAAGGGACTCAAGGAAGAAATATACAAAAGGCAAATAGATGAGTTTAAAGATAAGCGTCCCTTTCGGGGGAAAAGAAGGACTTATTTGGGGTGCATGCTGGCTTCAAATGAACATGACATGCTTCTTGGACTGGATCCCCGACCCCTACAAACTTTCCAGCTTCTCGTGAACCCATCGATCTGAATTTAAAACCAGGGAACCTTGCCAGGACTCTTTTAATGATGAGATGTCTTCTTTTCGGCCGACAGCGCCCTTTGCGGGTTTTTGCCAATCGACCTCTCTCATTTCTCTTCACCATCGCCCGATAGTGCTCTTTGCAAGTTTTCACTAAGCGGACTCTCTCATTTTCAGTTTCTATACTCACCATCGCCTTATGGTGTCCGAAGGTTTTCATCGATAAGACTCTCTCATTTTTATTTCTCTCAATTTTGAATTGTATCAGATTCCCACAATGACATTTTCACTTCCTTGCCTTTGCCAATTGATCGGAAGGACTTGAACAAGGTCTTTGGGTAACAAGGATTCTGGGCGGAACTACAACTTTGGAACCATTTCGGCGGATTCATAGCCGAACCAACATATCATCTGCCCCAGTTTCAACTTTTGTGGAGATTGGGAGTTTTGTTTCGGTGTGACTGAACCTTAGGGAGAGGCTGCCTACGTATCCTTTCAGAATCAAGTCAAACGTAGTTCAGGGAAATAATTTTGTTTTTGTTTTTGTTTTGTTTTTCTTTTCTTTTCCTTTTCTTTTTCTTTTTCTTTTCTTTTCTTTTTCTTTTCTTTTGTTTTCTTTTCTTTTACTTTTTTTTCCGATAGTACTTCCGTGTTCCAAAGAGGGTGATCAAAGAAGCGTAACCGGCTCAAAGGGTTTACGAAGGATTGATAGTGTTTGGGTAGCGCGAAGTAAAGCCTTCGTCATCTCAATTTCACAAAAACCATCACCCTAGGAGGCCCAGACATAGTACCTTTTCACTGCATCTGCATTGACTGTTGTTTCAGGATAATTTCCTTCGATGTCTCCCAGATACAGTGCTCCTCATGGCAGTATCTTCCGGATTATGTATGGACCTTTCCAATTAGGACCAAACTTTCCTTTTGCTTCCTGGTGATGAGGAAGAATGCGTCTCAGCACGAGCTGTCCCACTTCAAAGTTCCTGGGATGTACTTTTTTGTTATAAGCGCGAGCCATTCTTTGTTGGTACAACTGGCCGTGACAAATTGCAGCCATCCATTTTTCATCAATTAATGACAACTGCTCCGGTTGGGTCTTAACCCACTCACTGTCCTCAATTTCCGCTTCAACAATTATTCGGAGCGAAGGGATTTCTACCTCTGCAGGTATGACAGCCTCAGTTCTGTAAACCAACAAATATAGGGTCGCTCCGATTGATGTACACACTATGGTGCGATATCCAGATAATGCAAAAGGTAGCTTTTCATGCCATTGCCTGGAACTTTGAATCATCTTTCTCAAAATCTTCTTGATGTTCTTATTTGCTGCTTCGGCGGCACCATTGGCTTTGGGTCGATAAGGAGTAGAGTTTTTGTGCGTTATCTTGAATTTTTCGCATACCTCTCCCATTAGACGACTGCTCAAGTTTGCAGCATTGTCGGTAATGATCGTTGCGGGAATGCCAAAGAGGCAAATGAGATTGGAGTGCACGAAGTCTACTACAACTTTTTTGGTAACTGACTTGAGTGTGACGGCTTCAACCCATTTCGTGAAGTAATCAATTGCAACAAATATGAATCTATGTCCATTCGAAGCTTTTGGCTCAATTGGCCCAATAACATCCATACCCCAGGCAACAAATGGCCAAGGTGCTGACATCGGCTAAAGCTCTGTTGGAGGTGCATGAATCAAATTACCGTGCACCTGGCATCGATGGCATTTCCGAACAAAGCTAAAGCAATCCTTTTCCATGGTTATCCAGTAATACCCTGCTCGTAGGATTTTCTTTGCCAGCACATAACCGTTCATATGAGGTCCACATACCCCTGCGTCCCAGCGTGTACTTCATGCATAATTCTTCCGGCTTCCTCAGCGTCAACACATCTTAGCAAATTGAGGTCCGGGGCCTTTTATACAATACATACCCACTTAAGAAGAAACCACTCGCATGCCGTCTAATGGTTCTCTTTTGATCTCCAGTGGCTTGCTCGGGGTATTCTTGTGTCTTCAGAAATCTCTTGATATCATGATACCATGGCTGGGTGCTGGGTTCCGCCTCGACCACATTACAATAACCATGCTTTTCTTTGATTTAAATTTCCAGAGGATCAATATGGGCATTGCCTGGGTAAGGCAGCATTGAAGCCAGAGTGGAGAGTGCATCGGCTAGTTCGTTGTGACATCGAGGAATGTGCCTGAATTCTATCGATTTGAAGCACTTGGTGAGATCTTCCACATGCTGCCGATAGGTAATGAGCTTAACATCTCGAGTCTCCCACTCTCCCTGGGCTTGCCGGATAATCAGATCAGAATCCCCCATGATTAATAGATCTTCAACATCTTGGTCGATTGCCATATTCATGCCCATGATGCAGGCTTCATACTCAGTTGTATTGTTTGTGCAGAAGAATCGGAGCTTAGTTGTAGCTGGGTAGTGCTGACCAATAGGTGAAATCAAGATTTCCCCAATTCCTACACCTCTAGCATTTGCTGCTCCGTCAAAGAACATTTTCCAAGCACGAGTGTCCTTAGAGATTGCTTCTACTAAATTTACCTCCTCATCTGGGAGGTATGTGCTTAACGGTTGGTATTCCTCGTCGACCGGGTTTTCTGCCAAGTGATCCGCCAATGCCTGAGCTTTCATTGCCGTGCGAGTAACATAGACTATGTCAAATTCAGTGAGCAAGATTTGCCATCTTGCTAGTCTCCCAGTGGGCATCGGTTTCTGGAATATGTACTTCAAAGGATCCAACCTGGTTATGAGGTATGTAGTGTGGTCTTGAAGATAATGTCTCAACTTTTGAGCGACCCACGTCAAAGCAGAGCACGTTCTCTCCAACAAAGTGTATTTAGCTTTGTAACTGGTGAACTTCTTGCTTAGATAGTAAATTACCTGCTCTTTCTTGCAGGTTATATCATATTGCCCGAGGACACATCCAAAAGAATTTTCTAAAACCGTCAAATACAAGAAGAGAGGCCTCTTTGGCTCCGGTGAAACCAAGACTGGAGGATTTGACTGATATTTCTTGATTTGTCGAAGGCCTCTTGACATTCATATAATCATTTGATTGCTGCATCTTTCTTCAATAGTTTGAATATGGGCTCACATATGGTAGTCAGCTGAGCAATGAAACGACTGATATAATTTAACCTGCCCAACAAGCTCATCACGTCTTTCTTAGTATTCGGAGGAGGTAGATCTCGAATAGCCTTTATCTTTGTTATCGTTCAAAGAACTTTATCAAATCTCGAACGTGGTTACTCTGAGTTCGGGACTTGATGATTACATCATTTACATACACCTCTATCTCTTGATGCATCATGTCATGGAAAATGGCGGTCATGGCTCTCATATAGGTTGTCTGGCATTCTTTAGTCCAAATGGCATGACCCAATAACAGTATGTACCTAGGGTGTGGTAAAGGCTGTCTTCTCGGCATTTTCTTCATCCATCAACACCTGGTGATATCCTGCGTAACAATTCACAAAGGATTGTATTTCATGTTTGGCGCAGTTATCAACAAGGATGTGGATGTTGGGCAAAGGGAAATTGTCTTTGGGACTCGCCCTATTCAAATCTCGGTAGTCCACACACACCCGGGTTTTCCCATCTTTCTTTGGCACTGGATCTACGTTGGCCAGCCATGTGGTATATCGGACCACTCGGATTACCCCCGCCTTCAGCTGTTTTGTGATTTCTTCTTTGATTTTATCATTGATATCAGTCTTAAACTTTCTTTGCTTTTGCTGAACTGGAGGACAATCGGGGTAAATTGGCAATTTATGCACCACTACATATACGCTCAGTCCTTGCATGTCATCATATGACCAAGCAAACACATCTTTAAACTCAAACAGGAGTTGGATTATTGCATCTCGAGTTTTCTTATCTATGTGAATGCTTATTTTGGTTTCCCTTATTTCTTTGGTTGTTTCTAAATTAACCGGTTTAGTGTCATTAAGATTTGGCTTAGGTTTGTTCTCAAATTGTTCCAGTTCACGATTTATTTCCCTAAAAGCCTTTTCTTCATCATATTCCGGTGCTTGATTCGTTATTTCACAGTTAGACAATGTGTTTGGATCTGGGCATGAAGTCCGCAAGCATGTCATGTTATTTAAAGCCGCATTATTATAACTGAAAAAAGAAAAAAGGAAAAAGGAAAATAACAAAAATCAGAAAAAATAAAAAGAAAATGGACGATGAAATATTGATTTCATTTCTTGGAATTTGGAAAGATAACAGGGTTTACATTCAGGAATTTAAAAGACAAGAAACTAAAAGAGACATCCGAGTTACACCCTAAAATAACTCGGGATGCAGAAAAAGTGGCAGGGCTAGTCTACCGAGACTCCCGCCTGATCGGGAATGGCGTAGCCTTCCAATCTTGGAGTTTAGCATCCGGTCCCATGTAGAGCACCTCAGCGGTGCTAGTACCTTCCCCTGGCTGAACCATGTTAGTTTCATAAAGCATTTGTCTCATAGCCCCACATATGTCTTCGATTTCCTCAGCCGTGAACACCTCATCGTCTTCTTCTTCGCCATACTTAGGCTTGACAAAAGTATCATAGAGATGTGGCAATGGTTGTGGCAGAACCCATCCTTCCTTCTTTCTTTCCTACGCCCATTTTTCATCATCTGGGGTAGGGTGGAAGCCTATCCCGAAGAACTTTTCTGCTGTGGGTAGAGTCACCGGCTCGGATATTCCTTGTAGAGCTTTTCCCAATCCTTTTCCTGGTTTGAAACCGTGTCTAATCATCTCTTTGGCCACTATAATTGAAGTACTAGACAGGAAAGGCTGGGGGCACGGATTTCCTTCCTCGTACTGATCTGCCACCACAATTTCAAAGGCTTGATAAACAATATTCTCACTTCCTTCCCTCTCCTCCAAGCATGGGATATATGGGTCCTGATAAATGGACTGCTCGTCTATTCTATGGACCACAATTTCCTGATCTTCATACTCGAATTTCACCATTTGGTGGAGGGTGGAGGGCACAACTCCTGCAGCATGGATCCAGGGCCTTCCCAGAAGAAAATTTTAAGATGTATCCATTTCCAACACCTGGAAAGTCACCTCGAAATCCACCGGGCCTATAGTTAATATCAGATCAATTTCACTGATGGTATCCCTCTTAATGCCATCAAAAGCTCTCACACAAACATTATTGGGATGAATCCTTCCAGTCCTAATTTCCATTCTTTGTAGTGTGGAGAGTGGGCAGATATCGACGCCCGAGCCTCCACCCACCATGACTCGCTTGACATAGTAACCTTCACACTTGACAGTCGGATGTAGGGCTTTGTTGTGATCCACACCTTCTGGAGGCAAGTCATTTTTACTAAAAGAGAGTTGATTGACGGCAAAGAACCTTTCTGCCATTCTTTCGAGTTGTTCAACTGAAGTTCCAATTGGCACATATGCCCCATTCAGAGTTTTTATTAGGATTTTCTGATGTTCGGAGGATTTCGTCACCAATGACAACAGCGACACTTGTTCAGGATATTTTCTCAATTGATCTACTATGTCATAATCAGGCATCTTCATTTTCTGGAAGAAGGCCTCTGCTTCCTCAGTACTCACTGGCTTCTTGGACGAAAAGTGCTTTTGTGCGACATTATTTACCTCCTGTACATTTAAATATTTCTCGACAGAGGTCTTTAATGGAAGTTCTCCCGAGATTTCTTTGCCCTTGTATGTAACCACTATGTGCTGATAGTTCCATGGCACCGTAGAGGGGTCTGTCATTGGCTTCTGTGGCACGCGTCCAATAACCACTGTCTCACTCAGCCGAGGCAGTTTAATTGTCCCCCGTACCACATAAGCTCCTTTCGGCACATACATTTGTGTCCCCTTTTTCACTTCGAACTTCTTTGAAGCGGTCACAACTAGTGGTTTCTCTTGGCGACCTCGCGGAACATAAAGAACTTCATTTTTTGGAGGCACCGTCTCTGCTTTGTTTCAGCTTTCTTCTCAGGCTCAGTCTTGATGATTTTATTTTTCTTTTCTCCCTTTTCTTGCTTCGGGCCTGCCTTGGTCTTCCTTTCTGCATCGGCGATAGCAATTATAGCTTTCAAGGCTGGATCAAACTCCCTGTCTTCACAAATCATCCCGATTACCGGCCCGTTGTTATGAGCGGGCAACGGATTATTGGTCACATTCGGGGCTTCTTCATCCCTCAACACTATCTTTCCTTGCTCTATCAAATATTATACGGCTTTTTTCAATGTCCAACAGTTGTCAGTACTATGCCCCTCAACTCCTGAGTGATAAGCACATCGGACGCCCCGTTGATAAGATGGTGATTCCGGGTTTTGCCTGTTCTGGGGTATGGGTTGCAACAAATTCATCTGAACAAGCTTTGGGAACAGACTGGAGTAGGGTTCACCAATGGGTGTAAAGTTTGGTCTTCTGGGTGGTTCCCGAGGACGAAAGTTATTCTGTGGAGGTCGGGGATTATAGTGGTTCTGGTGAGGAGGCTTGTTTCTTTAGAAGAGAGGTTAATTTTTGTTGGCCTGTGGCTGCGGTCTGGCAAAGGGTTGAGCATTCATGACCGCATAAGGTGGGGGAGCATAAGCCATATCACCATGAGGATAGTAGTGTTAAGGGGTTCTTTCAGAGAACACAGGTCTAGGAGCCCGCTATCTTCTTCCCCCTGATGTTGCCATAACTGTTTCCTCTTTTTTTTTACCCTTGGCCATTCCTCTAGACCCACCTTGGATGGTTTGGGAGGTTGCTCTGATGGACGATTGACTCAAAATCCTGCCTGTTTTCAAACTGTTCTCTACCATTTCACCAATTTTGATTGCCTCTGCAAAAGGTTTGCCCATGGCCGACATCATGTTTTGGAAGTAATCTGCTTCTTGGGCCTGGAGGAAGTCAGTGACCATTTCTACTTCGTCCATGGGAGGTTTCACCCTCGATGCCTGTTCACGCCATTTAAAAGCATATTCTCTGAAGCTTTTCGAGGGTTTCTTCTTTAAATTTGCCAAAGAATTCCAATCTGGTGCGATGTCAATATTATATTGAAACTACCTTAAAAAATATCTGGCAAGATCGTCCCAGATATGCCATCGTGAGACATCTTGGTCCATGTACCATTCTGAGGCAATGCCTACTAAGCTCTCTCCGAAATAAGCCATCAATAACTCTTCTTTTCTGCTGGCCCTACATAGCTGATTGCAATACTTCTTCAAGTGAGCGATGGGGTCGCCATGCCCATCATACTTTTCGAACTTTGGCATTTTAAACCCCGAGGGAAGTGCACATGCAGGAACATGCATAAATCTATATAGGAAACACTTTTTTTCCCACTCAAGCCTTACATATTCTTTAATCTCTGCTCGAGGCTCCTCATTCTCTTCGCCATATCATCTTGCTCTGGGGTTTTGGGGGTTTTTTCTTGCCCTGGGTGTAAGCTCGTATGGTGGTGGCTGAGAGTAAGTATATTGAAGAGGGTCAGCCTGGAAGACAGGGTTTTGGAAGGTGAAAACCGAAGGATCGAAAGCATGCTTTGGTAGTGATGGTTGTGTTGTAGCGGAGCATGGTGGAGCAGTGAAGATGTTAGGAGCTGCTCCTGATGGGAACACCTGGGGGCGGACCTTAGAAGGTGTTCCTATGAAGTGGGCGGTCATAGTAGGATGTCCCAACAGAGTATTTGAGTGGCTAATTGGGACATTGGAAGTACCCCCGAATCTAGGAAATAGTTTAGGAAATCCAGGGATGGCGCTTGGAGGTTCTTTTCCATTGGTCCAGGCATCCCACATCTCCATGAGTCGGAGATGTAGTATCCGATTTTCTTTGGCTGTGACAGACTCAGATGCTGGGACCCCCGAGATGAGGCTATCTTCAGATATAGGAATTGCGGGCAGAGCCATTTCTGTAGACATTTCCACACTGCCTTTCGATCTGGTAAAGTATTGATGCGATGCCAGTGTACACAACCAACCACCATTTCTAAAAGCTAAGCTGGAATTGACAGCAACATCGGTTAGTTTGAAACAAATAATAGATAGGGAATCGCACATTGGGTGTGATGCACCTATACAGTTAGATGAGTATTTATATGTTTGCTATGGTTGCATGCGTCATCCCGGCTTTTCCTTTTGTTTTCCTTGCTTTTCTTTCTCTTTTAGTTTTTCTTTCATTTTTTCTTTTCCCTCTGTTTTTCTCATTTGCTGCTTTTACTTTTTCTTTTTCCATGGTTTTTCTCTCGAATCCTTATTTTCTTCTTTTGTATTTCTTTTTCTCTCTTGTTTTCCTTTTATTTGCTTCCCTCGTATTTCTCTTTTTTCTCTTTTTCTTAGGATTACGGTCGAATCTTATGGAGATTGCATACGTATCATGACCCCGCATGAATCACACCAAGCGTAGTTCTTGCAAATAAATGCAAAAATAAAGGAACAATTTTTGGGATTTTTCAATTTTCATTAATAAAATTCTGATTACAAAAACTTCTAGACTATTTGTTTTTCTTAAAAAATAAATTACAAAACAGACTCAAAAACAAAATACAGACTCGATAACTAGGAATACATCAAAGCTTCAAATCCTAGGGCCCGCGGGGCATCGTTTGGCATCGTCGCGGCCTACGTGCAAGACCCCTTTGCAACTGCTCCAAATCATTCATGATTTGACGAACAAATATCATCATTGAGGCAAAGAAAGTGGTACGACCCATTCGTTCACCGACCTGACACTTCATAACAATATAGTTTGCAATGCTTCTGATTCTTTCCCTGATTCGGCCCTTTTCTTGGAGTAGTCGATTTATCTGTTGGGCACGAGCCTCTAGCACCTGAGAGTCCTGGAAGTGATTGTCTCGCAAACAATTATATTTCCTTTTCCATCTCGGCGATTAACCCATAGCATTGTTACCTCTCGGCCTAAAATTCTTTGTCCCGCCAGGCTACCTTTTCTTCGAGGGTATTCATTTTTCTCTTCATATTAGCAATGGTTCCCTCGTAGTTTCTTTTCATTTGTTGTAAAAATTGAGTTCTTTCCTCAGTCTTCTTTGCCCACTGTGCTCGAAGTCTTTCCTTGTTCCCTTCAGATTTCTCCAATTCCTCCTGGCAATCCGAGATTTGCTTATTCATCCCTTTTATCAATCTCTCGTCGGACCGACTTCTTTCTTGATTTTTGGCGTTTATTTTCATTTGTTGAATTTGAGCCTTGAGAGATTCATTCTCCTGGGCCAGTTTCTTTTTATCACCTTCATCAGCCGCGGCCTGTACACTATTTTCGAATTGAAGATCTCGGACCTGTTGCTCCAACTTTCCTATTCTTGCTCGGTATTCCCTTTCCTTGGCTAGCCAATCCCACTGTACTTGGGCTCCGTCGGTGAATTGCTGCAAATTTGGCCTTTTGGCGAGTCTCTCAGGGATCTAAAACCTTTTGCCAAACCAAGTCAAGTATTTGGGATCTACCTCACCTCTAGCCCGATCCTGTACTATAGTCTTAGGCTCAAGGTACCTGCACTCATTCCATATTTGTCGGATCTTTCCTTCCAGGAATGCAGCTTTCGAGCCTAACTCAATGATTTGTCCACTCAAGTCGTCGTCATTATGCACAGTTTGGAATCTTCCTAGTTGCCTCAGGACTCGGTATGAGTGTAAGTTGGATGCTTTGGGCGCCCATTAAAAGAATATAAGGTACTTCCGCCGATGCGTAGACAGCCTCAGTATCAGGAAGCCATCCGAAAGCCCATTCCACTTTATCCGCAGTCAAAGATCTCAAGCATGACGACCAAGCCTCAGTGCCCTCGGGGAACTCAATGCCTGTTACCCTGGTTCCGAACTCTACAATACAACTTAGCCCGGTTAAACCATAATTTATATACCCGGTGCGATGACAAAGATGCTCCTATATCCACAGCTGTAGTAGCAGATTGCAACCCTGAAAGAATTTCACACCCTCTCGACACTTGGTTAAAGCTCAGTACATTTTCGCCACAATCAAGGGAACTACTATGCTAGTAGGTTTCTTTATGGAAACATCCAACATTCCTACAAGGCCGAGGTCTATGTGACCGTCTTTTCTTGGACAGACCACAACTCCCAGAAAAGCTACCATGAATGCCAATCCCGTCGGGCCTCCCATTTATCTTTGTTCCCGGCATGTGTCAAACCAGTGTTGGGTTCCTCAAAACCTTTCGGATTGCCATACCGGTGATATAAGAAATGCAGTGTGCAATGCAGTGTGCAACACCCCTCTGCTAGATGCGGGTCTTGAATGTCTCAACTGATGCTCAACAAGTCCAAGAACCTATGAAGGGTTACCGGTCTCGGTGCCAGTGGGTATCTACTCCGGAGGTTCCCGTTGAGACCCGCATATCCTGCAATCTCCTCCAGTGTGGGTGTAAGCTCAAAGTCCGAGAACCATAATACATTATGGGTTGGGTCCAAGAATGGTATCAATGCCTCAATAATATCCTTTCTTGGTTTGATGTTCAACAAATCGACAAGACCGCCCAAAACCTTGACCACGATTTCCCTGCTACCTTTTCCCAAATCATGCCACCACATATGGAGTTTCAAGGGGATCTCGCTCAAGACTGAGAAGGTTTCGATGTTACTTGGATTCATCGTGCATATTTATTTAAAGGGAGATTTAATGATTTATTTTGACCTAACAAAGAAAATGGCTATTTTTGCAAAAAATTCTTTATTTAGAAAACAAGGACTTGTTTTGCAAATACGGCCTTTCAGCACTTCTGGGAGGAAAATTTTAAGCCTGTGCCCGCAAACCGTTTTAAAATGACTCGGGGTGGCTGTTCTTGCAAAAACGGCCTTCCGGTGCCCTTTTGGGGACATTCGGCTTATTTTAAACAAGAATGGCATCACCCGACTTATTTATGACGAAAATTAAAATTTTGACATTTTTTGGGCTATTTTTGCAAAAGGGAGGTTGGACCTGATGAGGGTTGCCTACGTATCTCACATCCGGTGAGAATCAAACCAGCGTAGTTCGGGCAGATTTGCCAAAATGTATATTTTTGAACAATTTTTCATTTTTCAAATATTTTTTAATTTTTTTTCGAAAATTCAGCAGCATTTCGGTACTATTTGGGGCATTGGTTTGTCACAACAAATAATTACCCTCACTTAGTCCTAACAATGCTATTTTTCTCAATTTTCTCTTATTATATACAAGCCGGTCAACATGCAAAGCCGAGCAAATAAATGCGCAAGTAGCATGTAAGATGCATCAGGATTGTCTTTTCGTTTCAAGTCACATATCCTAGACGGACCCAACCCCTGTGTTGATTCCCCTAAGTCAAATGCACATGATGCAAACAAACGTCCTACTAGGGATCTGGCATGATTTTTTGTTCTTCTAGGTTTAAGCCCTAGGTTTATTAGTCTAGACCTCGCTTACTCGAGCGGACAACTCGGGCCGAGGGGGAGGCAGCATACCGATACAGAAGCTCCGCCGGCTTAGCAACTTATCCAAACCTCATTCTAAATTGGGAAAGACTCTAAACAGAAGAGAAGCTACACGAACTGCACCGTTCTCCATGATGTAGAAGACTCAGAGAGAGGAAGGGATTCGCTACAATTTATATATACAATTTCAACAAATATCAAAGCGGTAAAACATTTAGCACATATAGCATGGAATATGTAGAAAAATCAGATAAAGCCAAATAAAATAATTATATTAAGCTCGAATTCTTGAACCCTGAACCAGAGATTCTGGGTTAGTGTCCCCAGTGGAGTCACCAGAGCTGTCACACCTCCTTTTTTACACACCTACCCCGAAGGATAATGTATAAGGGAGTTTTTCCATTTAAAGTGACATTATTCGAAATGGGATTATTTATTTGTTTAGAGTCGCCACTTAGGATAGGATTGGTTTTTGGTATCCCAAGTCACCGGTTTAACTTGAATCCCAAATTGAGGAAAATTTTGACTTCCCGGTTGGAGTCTGCAAACCAGAAATTCTAAATAAGGAATTCTGTTGACCCGAGGGAAGGTGTTAGGCACCCCCGGATCCCGTGGTTCTAGCACGGTCGCTTAAACTATTATAATTGGCCAAAATTCGATTTTATACATGTTATCCTATGGTGCAATTTTAAATTGTTTACCTCTTTAAAAAAAAATTAAGAAAGTGAACGTCGTTTAAAACGTGTTTTTGGATCATGTCACATGAAATGCACCCAGATCCTCGACAACATTTTTATCCAACGTTTTGGGATTTGGATTTGGGTCGCATGAAATGAACACCCATATTTAGGAAGGTAAAGTAATTAAACAACGCACCTAAAGCGACTAGCATGTTATTATCTTTGCGGGAGGCCGTGAAATTCGCTAAACGGCACGTCCCGAATTCTAAGTATTTTAGTATAAGCATTTAAAGAGGGCCACGCAATTTATGGGTTTCATTTAGCGTGGCGCACCTCGTTTTATTATTTAAAGGCCAACCTAAAGCAAACTATGGTTTTCTATTTAATTTGTCTCTACATGGCCTACTTAATTAGCATTGCAAAATTCGGGCCTCAAATTCAAGTCCGAATTCAAACAAAAGGGTAAAACCTCTTAATTCGAATTCGCTACCTAATTCGAAGGCCCAAATTTGACAAATGTCTATTAAACTTCAGCTCAATAGTTGAACTGATGGGATAGGGCCTTCAGTAATTTGGGTTTCAAAATCAGCCCCAAAATGTGTTCAGCTTCCGGAATTGGCCTTCAACACCAGCCCAGTGGTGAGTATATTAAAACTGAAGCTAACAGGGGCCAAATTTTAACCAGGTAATCAGGCCAAGCGCTGGGCCTATGAGCATGAGTGAAATCCATATTGATACATCCAGGGTCTTAATAGTTTATTTCAAACATAGATAAAATAAAAAATTAGGGTTAATGGGGATCCGATCCACAAACTCGTTTGCATTTTTAGCATTAAACAAGGATGAACTGTATATCAATTTTGACTCAACTAAGGAATCAGCATTCGATCAAAAATTCTGATAGTTGTTTAGGTTTGATTCACATGCTCTTAACATTATAGTCTTGAGATGGAAATCTAATGCTGAAAATCCTAACTAATTCCTGAATTAATTTCCAATAACAGCATGGTGTTAACACTACATCTAGTAAACATACTCCTAAGCATTTGATGAACACATTGAAGCTAATATTATCGAATAGTCACATGAAGCTCAAACTACAACTATTCTAATAGTTTAAACTGAGGTTGTTTACAATTGGCATCACACTCATAATGTCCATATAGTTCTGAAAACAGTCATTTATACAGTCCAATTAAACAGTGATAAGGCTAACAAACTGATTCCTAACAATTACACGCATCAATTTCAATTTAAGTACAAAACGAAGATTCATCTAACTATGAAAAGTAGTAAGACTACAGTAAATTAATTGAGCATGAGAAGTTGTGAACGGCTTTTATTCACTCTTAAATGGAGCTATACAGTAGGGCAGTAGCAGAATGAGCACCTGGAAATTGAAATATAACAAGAAAAGGAGAGATCAGCAGCAGTTCGAGTAATTTAACAAGCTCAAACAGCAAATCACAGCAACAGCAATTTCAGCTTGGAATCCAGCAATGAAAAACCAGGAGGCAACCAAAATTGACTCGAATAAACCAAACTCAGCTTGAGATTAACCCAGGACCCTCCAGCAAACTTCAGCAATAAAAATCTAAGCTAAATGATGCAAATCAAACACTAAAACTAGAAATTAACCTAAAATTTCCATAAAATAGTGTTTTTTGGAATTTTTGTTTGGTTTTTGAGGAAGTAAATGATATAATCTAAGGGAAGAACTTCAGATTTTCAAACTAACATTTTTTTTGGATTTGATTTTTGAATTTTGAATTTTCAGGTATTCAAAGCCTTGGGGAATTTTTTGGGGGGGGGAGGGGGTGAATTTCAGATCTGAAACTTGTTGGGAATTTTTTAGGTGTGTAAAACATGGAAAAGAAGGCAAGGGGGTTGCCTTTTATAGGCAAATTTCAAGGGGAAGCTTCTAGATTTCATTCACCCATTTTCCCCCTCTTTTATTTTCAGATTTTATTAGTTATACCTTTATTTTTTTGACTTGTTTCTCAAGTTACTGCCCTAAGTTCTGAATTTATAACTAAGACCCTATTTTAGAAGATTCTAGCTTAAACTACAGCATTCCTATCCATTTCTAAATACCTAGATTACCCCTAAACTTGTTTTGAAATTACCAACCTAGTACTAAATTAAACCTCACCCTCTTTTACCCTAATTAAAGACTATCAGCTATGACCAAACAATCCCCTTAACTAGGGTTAACCAATCAAGGCTAAAATAAAATGTTTACAACCTAAAGTCAAACTGGGCAAATTAACTAAATCAAATTGCAATAAACAATTATGGATTGATTAACTGAATTAAACATAAAATTAAACCCATTAGAACAGACTTAAACGTATATGAAGACTTAGAACGGTATCAACTAATCTGAAGAACATTAAACAAATCAGCAAAAATTTAAACTAAACCATGAACATGCTTAACCCTAAATTTAAAGAACTCAATCACAACTAAATTAACAAACAAACAAATTATTACTATTGATTAAAAGAAAAACAAACAAATAAGAAATAGACTAATACCCTCAAACACTGGTTCAGACGAATTGATAAACAAATGAGAAAAATAAAAATCAAACCCTAAATTTATTAATCAGGAAGAAATATAAATCATGAAGGAGAAACTAATGAAGAAGAATAAGGAAAAACTCACCTATGAAGTCCTAGGGTTCTGCCGCCTCTTAGATTTAAAATTCGACCAGCTCCTGTGAAACTCGAGTGCTACTAATGATGGATTCGTCGTGAAGGAGGTGAGGAGGTCGTGTGACCTTAATTTGATGAGATTTGGAGTAATTAGGGTTTAGGCCGGATTTTGATTTGAAATTCGAGGACATGCAGGGGATTCGAAAGAAGATGGTCAAGGATTTGGAAAGAGGGCCATAGGGAGAGCCTGTGGGTTAAGATTGGGGTCGTTTGGTGGTGGCACCACCGTGGGCGGCGGAGGCGGTGTCACTGTTTTCGAATATTCGAGAAGATGGGCTAACATTCGAGGGAAAACATTTAGGGCATTGGAAAGAGGAGGGGGAGAGGAGTTGAGGGTGTAAATTGGGCGAGTTTGGAGCTTTACCGCCGTCGTGGGCGATTTCCGGTGGTAGAATTAGGGCGGATCCGGCGAGGGTGTGACGACCCAAAGGGTCATCACCGTATTTCTCCCTTTTTCCGCGCTTCCGAGGCCTTGAAAACCTCATTTTTAGTTGTCTCGATTTGCGTGTGCAGTCCGGGTGCGCAGCTGAAAAGTTTTTATGTTGAAATATGTGAAATCAGTGAAAAATTTGAAGAATTTTGATATTAATAAGGTTAAAGTTGACTTCGGTCAATATTTTTGGTAAACAGACCCGTATCCGTGATTTGACGGTCCCGGAGGGTCCGTAGAAAAATATGGGACTCGGGCATGTGCCCGGAGTCGAAATCCGAAGTCTAGAACCCGAGTAAAGGAATTTTTCTTTTAAATTGTTTTTCTGAAATTATTAAGGAAAATGGAAATGAAAATTGATTAAAAGACTATGGTATCGAGCTCGTATTTTGGTTCCGAAGCCCAGAACAAGTCTTATATATTGTTTAAGCGCTTTCTGTGAAGTTTGGTCGAAATCGGACGTCGTTTGACGTGTTTCGGACTATGAGTTCCAAGTTTGAAAGTTTAAGAAGTTTGAAATGAAAATCATGAGTTTTGAGGCTCGATTCTATGTATATGATGTTACCTTGGCGATTTGATCGCACGAGTAAGTCTGTAGGATATTTTTGAGGTTGTGTGCATATTTGGTTTGGAGCCCCGAGGGCTCAGATGAGTTTTGGATAGGTGTCGGATTGCATTTCTCATAGTTGAAAAACATGTTGTGCTTCAGTTCTGTAGGCTTCGCAATTGCGAAGCCAG